>JAFHBV010000240.1:0-55528 GCA_019022785.1 Pseudomonodictys pantanalensis
GTCCCATTCCTCCCCTCAATCCACTTCCTCATCTTGATCGCGACCAGCATCCCGAAAAGAAAGAACCCCGTATCCGTCGCCCACCTCAGCCACTTCGCTTGCGGCCTACTCTTCTCCTCCAGTTCCCCCAGCACCGCATAATACGTCTCTACCAGCTGCGGACTCCCATCAGCATACATGGATCGTTGCTGCAATTTCCGCGCATAGTGTTTGCTGATGCACAGTTCGATGGCCAGACAGTCGGACTCGTATGCGGAGCGGTCGGAGTAGACGAATAATCCGGTGAAGTCGTCTTGGTAGCCGGCGTTGCCCCAGTGCACGTCTTGCATTTCAAAGGAGGTGCGGGTCGCGAGGGTGAGTGCCGTTATGCCTTCGTAGACGAAGAGCTGTTGGCTGCAGATCGGGCACGTGCCGCGGGTGTTGCTGGCGCGCGTGCAGTACCAGATGAAGCAGCGGTAGTGGATCCAGCATTGACATGGGGTGAGTGCGAGGTATGTGGTGGCCACCGGAGAGTGGTTCCACTGATGACCGCAGATTTTGCAGAGCGCGTTGGTGGCCGGCGGGTCGTTGTGCTTCGATGTGTCGAGGACGAGGTCGTGGTCGACGTAGCCGAGGAAGGATGGGAGGGCGGGAGCTGTGGGCTGGGCGATGGTCGCACACGGCGGCTCCGTGTTGGGATTCATGGCTTGCGATGCCTTGGGTCCGGATTCTGTACACTGTTGAGGTTTCGTGTCGCGTTGGTCGCCCACGACAGGATTAGAAGGCGCGTAAAATGGGGATGCTGGATGATTCTCCATGCGTGGCAGCGCATTCATTTTCTTACCTGTGACTTGTGGCTCGCACTCCATGGTAACACCATTCGTAGGTTCCGACGCGATCGGAAAAGCAGAAGGCGGGTCTATGTTGATATCGCTCGCAAGGCAACAAAGAGCCGCAGCTGCAGTTGCTTGGTGCGCGATTGGCGGCGGAGGAGTAGTGGGCTTCGATGCCAGTGGTTGGTACATGGCTGAGTTTGGAATATGGCTCCCCATAGTTGAGGTTGCGCGTTTTATGGCAAGGTTAGTAGGGAAATGAGTCGGGAGTTTTAATGTGGGTCCGTGTAACCGTGACGACAAGCGGCTTGGGTGAAATGGGTAAGAGACACAAGTGAAAATGTAGAGTGCGACGTGCGCGGGTGAGAGAAGTCAGGTGATTATGAGATAGTGTGAGGGTATACAGAGCCTGTTACTCATAATTTCGAGTGAAGATAGGGAGTCCACATCCCAAAAACGCCTAGCAATTTCCCTTGTCACCCATATAATTCATAGCCATGACGCCTCCTGGGTGCCATGGTGACTCCCATCCCCCACATCATCACCGCCCTTCGTCTTACATGAAATCCAAATTAGCATTCGCCTTCTTGAAGAGAATCTTCCGGCACGTCTGACAGTCGTCTTTGACCTTATTCATGGCCGTCCACTGAAGGGACTCTGGCAATGCGAGCGAAGCCATCTGCTCCTCTTTCACGTGCAAGATTCGCCTGAGGACGAAGATTCGCGCTGACAATTGCGGGTCGGATTTCCCCTTGGCATCGTCATCTTCGCTGGCCGAATCTTCGCCATAATCGGACTGGGGTGTAGACAGAGGGTGTACGTAAGGTTGAGCCACTTCGTAATGCTTGCTCTCAACGTCTGAATCGGGCCCTATTTCTACTGAGAGATGAATGAAGTTCTCGAGACGAGCTGCTAACGCAGAAGTCGCGGTAGCCTCTTCAACAAGCTCCGACCTCTTTGACGGTGGATCCGCCACGACTGTCCTTATGTCTTGGTGCCGTTGATATCGTTCGTAGACCCGGCGGAATCCACGACCCACTACAAGAGAGAGCTCCCTTTTCCTAGCTTCTGCCTTTGCTACGAGCTGGTTAGATGACCCAATAGCCCCCCGTGGCTGTAGACGTACCTTGTGCCTTCTTCTGCCACTCCTTCTCCTCCTTGGCGAAAGCCTCCAATTTGACTTGATTCATAAGGTCTAGCTTAGCCTTCTGCTGATCGAGCTTCAGTACCATGAGATCTTGGAGCTCGGTAATTGCGGGAAGCTCCTTCTTCCAGGAACCATCCTCCCAGAACTGGAGCCGCTCGTTGTAGCGCTTTTTCCATTCCTGTGCATCAACACCTGGGTACAGACCCAGATCCTCTTTCTCCGATTTGGCTTGATCTGGATGCGTGTGCGTTGCGCTATTGGTGCTTGAAAGGCGTGTGAGTGCATTCAAATAGTTTATCCAGCTCAGAAAAGGCATCACAGTTTCCTTCTTCTCGAGCTTTCTCAGCCAGGTTGCTATGTGCGAGTCATCCTCCAGAATGAGAGCTCTGAAATCTTCCAGAGTCTGTGGTTTGTCTTTTGCGGAACCTGGTTTGTCACTCTTCGGTGCCGTTGTCGGCGCTGTCGTAGATGCCGAATGGGCCGCGAAATTCGGAGGATAGCCAAAGGAGATGTCGAACTCAACGCCAAATGACACCGGGGGTGTATCCAGCCCTTGTTGGTACCAGGAATCATAGTCGAAAGCGGCCGTGAATTCTTCAATTTCTGGTGAAGATCCAAAGGGGCTTGCCGATGCAGCCTTCCCAGTTGACTTCGGGACATCGATTACAACGGCGTTTTCGAGGAAGTGGACCTCCCGACAGTCGCTACGCTCGCGGAAGATATGTTGCATGACTGCACTCCAGTATGGTCCAAGCAGAGCTGATGCTCGTCGGTGGTCGTGCGTTTCCTTCAAAAGTCGCACGAAGACGTTGTCGAGATCCGCGCCAATAGGACGTGCGCCCTGCTCCGCGCCACATTGGTCCACGTATGCGGTCAACTTCTGCCCCAACGCTGCCCCCCGCGAGCCTTTTTGGAGGGAGAGCGGAATCAGATCGACTCTGGTAACCGTTGGCAAGGGAAATATGTCTTCTGTGAGACATTTCATGCCGTAGAAGTGACCACAGCGGAGACGAACTGGCTCCTCAGCGTTGTCGAGCCCTGGATCCGCCTCCCCGAACGGCTTCCAGCAGTGGGGGCATTTGCGGAAGTCGCTGTTGATGGATTCTATCGGAACTGGATGCAGACTCTGGAGGAACTCGGTTTGCGTCTCGAATGTATCCTTGTCTGGCTGCGGCGGCCTGTAGCGCTTTCGACTGGCCATGACGTGCTGCCACCCTGCGGCCCCCGGCGGGGATGAGATGTCTGTGTCGGGAGATGTTCCGCCCAATATAGGATGCGTCGAGTGATCCGTCATCTATGTGCAGAGCCGCGGTCCTATACACTACAGCCTGACGACAAACACCTGTGGCTATGAATACGAGAGTGCCCCGCGGTGACGTGAGATGCGGCAGGTCGTTCCAGATGGTCGTGAGTGGGCTCAGTGTAGGTAGAGGCTCTTGACGAGGTTGCGGAGCGCTTTCTCTACACTGAGACGTGTGTGCGAGAAGAAAACAGTGGCAGCCTGCTGTGGGTGCTCAAGCTGTCCGAAGGTGGCAGCCACGCCAAGCCCGCGCTAGTCTCTCATTGGCCTCGTCCCACCTTACACCACCGGTGAACACCCCCAAGCAGCGAGGGTGGGTTGCACGCGCGGCAACTTGAAACTCCAATTTCACACGATAAGTGCTGCTACTAAACGTTCGTTGCGCGGTACTATGTTGAAGATCAAAGGGTCTCATGCCTGTCCATGCAAAGTACGTTTGCGGTGCGTGACTGTTCTTTGGGTCGTCATTGCGTGATGCAACCACTTCAACGCCTCAGAATTCCGCATTGACAGAGCGCGTACCAATTCTTTTGGATTTCCGAGGATGCACTTTTATCTTTTTAATCAACACCTGGCCCCGCCAATCCCACATATCTAGCCACCTTTGCCGCCAATAACGATTTGAACCCTGCTACCACGACCGACCTTTCACTATGACCACCCTGGCAACGTTTTTCCTATCAAACTGTCGCTATCTCTCACATGCAGCTCTTCTCGGAGGGGCAACTCCTTCGGAGCCTCAAAGCTTGTCGCCTTTAGCCTGCCCCATACGCTTCTCTCCCCTCATTACCAGCGAACACCGCGTGGTCCAAGTCAACAACCCCAAGTGCTCGCACGCCTTCTGCACTGACTGTCTGTCTCGCCATATACTCGCAGGTTACAACACTTGCCCACTATGCCGCGCCGAGTAGTTCAACGTCCCTCCAAGCGCGACGACGGCTCGGACTGTGGCAGCGGGTGCCGAGGTGCACACCTCACTGTTGGAGAGCCTGAGATTCAACATGCTAATGCTTGTGGTGGACTCGATGCGAGAAGAGAGGGGCGAGGTCGAAGAGGAGACCGGTTCTGGAGGCTCCGGCACAAGCACAGCTATTCAGTCAAGTCAGAGTTCAGGAGTTGCACAAGATAACGACACAGACAGGCTGCTTTCTCTGGTTGATAGGGCACTGTGGGGAGAGCAGCAGGCTGCCGGAAGACATTCCACGCGCTTGGATTCTCAGGGAAGTGGTGCAAGACGTCGCCGTCATGGCAGTGCGCGGACGCAGTCCCTATCTGAAGCGGAGGATGCATGCTGAGAGGAATTTGCCTTTGCTTTATATGTTAATGCAGTTTGGCTGTAAGTTCACTTCATCGATGTTTGTCTTCTGTAATGGGTCATTGAATAAAGCCCACTATAAACTCTGCAGGGTCGCCTACTCCAGTCTCCACAACCCACCGTGAGGCACTTATTAATAATGAAGACAGACCGTGATTTTCCGGCCCTTGGTCGACTTCATAAGGCTCCATACCAACTTTTCTCCCTCCCCACACCTACTTAGCGGGGTATCACTACCCGATATGTCTCGAAAACCCTTATGATGGCCGAGAGCACCTCATACAAGCCAATTTGCCGACCTGCACACATGTCTTCGGGGCCTCGTGCTTTGACATCTATGTCAATCGGGTACACTCCTTCCCGTTGTGGCGGACGCTGTGGTCCCAGGAGAGACAAGAACGTGAGCGTGGGATCCAAATACAAATTCTCACTCAGGACCCTGAGGTTGCTGCGGGGCTAATGGAGCATCTCCACAATTCTGTCCTAAACGGCGGGCCTGGTTTTATAAGAGAATTTATAGAGATCGAGGAGAAAATAGAGAAGCCGCCGGAGACATCCGCATATTGGGGACGGAGAGAACTAAGCAGCAAGGACGGATCGCTGATGCGATGCCCTTCAGGACTTTGAAGAATGAATTAATGCCTGTATTTCTTAGAAAGTGAGCAAGCCTTCAATTTTCAATAAAGCCTTCTCTCAATGAAACATCTCGGACGGTTCGTCGAGCTTGCGCTTTCCCAACTTAGTGCGCATAAGGGTTTCACTAAGCCCAAGACTGGGTCATCGCAACTTCCATGAAGAAACTCTCGGTCAAACATGGTATTTAGACACATTGATGCACTTTCTGCGTGGATGAGTTGTGACATGTTGATGAACATGGCCGCGTATGCATGTAAACGTCGATTTTCACAACTAAGCCGTCCACATATGATAACGAAAGCTACATCGACCGTGAATGTGAAATGGGACGACACTCTCAAACTGGTCGCATTCATGAACGACAGCTTCCATGGATGTTGCGGCTGTGCCGTTGAAGAGAAGTGATTACGGATACTCGCAATGCTCGCCGAGCGCATCCGTCTCCCAGGACCAGCATTCTCGTCAACAACAAAGGAAGAACCATGCCCAATACCACGAGCGTCGCCGATGGCCTCGCTACCGACGCACGTACATTCATTTTAAGAAACTGCTTCCGCTGTTCTATCGATAATGTATCTGCAGAAAATATGGTATGCCCAATCTGTTTCTACATGTACGGTGAAGATCGCCCTGGATACGGCCCCGAAGAACCATTGAGGGTCGATCTGCCTGACTGCTCCCATACATTTGGTAGCCACTGCATCCGAGTTCTCATTATGATGAACGCTCCCTGGAGGAATAAGTGCCCAATATGCCGTACAAAATGGTTTTGGATACCGGAAGAAGACGACGAGCTGCTTGAAGAGCTGGAGCCTTTATTGGGCAATGTTATACGCCGATCCCTGACTCAGTATGGCACCGGCAGTGGTGAGGGCATCCATTTCGAACTTACCACCGTCGTCAGCATATCCAGGAGTACCAGTAATGTTCGCGAAGGTGCTCATTTCGAAGAACCGGTTGCTGCAGGGCCATCAAGAAGTGCCAGAACACGCAGCGAAGCCCGTGCCGACACTACAAGACCAGCGTCGGCACCACCGAGACCGGATGAAGGGAGTCGTGAGAGACGACTACAGGTAATAGACGGTATCAGGAACCAAGCCCGAAATTTCTTTACCCGCCTTGGGCACCTGTTCGCAATCAGACACGAGCCGCCGCCGGCACCAGAAACCACAGGGAGACACCGGACATCGTTGTCACTTAGTCACCGAGATCAACCTCGCGCTTCCCAACACCTACCTAACCGACGCCAGCTTCGCATAAATTACCAGCAACGTGCCCTACACCATTCACGGCGAGCACAGCACTATGAAGAGCAAGCGCGACAGCTTCTCGTGGAAGCAGAGACCCATGTCCGCCATTCTGAACAGCACCAAGAGAATGCCCAACACAGGCGTTCAGGAGCATCATCCCGCGCAGAAATTGCGATCAGACAGGCAGAAAGGGCAGGACAGCGTGCAGCACGCCACCGAGACCAAGCTCAGTTCCATGAAACAATGCAGACCGCGTTGGAAGTAGATGCCCGCCGTGATGCAAACGGGGAGCATCCCGGATGGGACACCGAATACTACTGGTCGGCTCAGACACATATGAGGATGGCGCGGCACTCATGGCGCGGCCCATCAAACTACTTGGGTGTGCGCGAGCATCCTGCAATGGTGCGGTGCTCTCACTGTCCCGAGCGGACATAATCAGAGTAGAGTTGTTGCTTTGCTCGTCCTGGCATGATAAGATGATTGCGTTGCATCTTTGCAGTTGGTTGAAAGTTGACGTCGAGAGATTTGACGGGCCATGCAGTGGATGGCTCTTTAATGCGGTCTTTTATAAGACTCGGCGCGGTATCTGACGACGGGAATGATAGATAGTAAACGTGTCCAAATGTCTTTGTAGTCCGTTATCCAGATTCATATGTGTTCTGTATCAGGTGTCGAAGGCCAACACAGCGTTGAATTGCCGCGGAATAGCACGTGGAGTCCTGTCACGCATATCTCCACTGAGATACTCACTCCGCTGTCAACAGTCCTTTCAGCCTTGAATTTATCCCAAAGTATTCATCGTCCTTTTTTTAGTATGGACACTCCTTCAATGGCATCCATCGTGACTGAATGATCGCACTGACTCTATGACACCATTCATCGGCATCTTTCACAACACAAGCGCTTCCGCGGCAAACGCCCAGGCTCGTTTACATGAACAGGATCTACGTCTCTCAGGGTCCACGCAACTGCGCACAATTTAGCAACAATCAAAGCACGAACGCACTTATCCTTCGCGGATATCTCAAGCCCAACCCAACGGGCGCGATACCCAGTCATGAATAACCGTCTCCCAGAGCACATCGTCTCCAACTTCCTCACCAACCACACCCGCCCCCTTCGTCTCTCGAGCCTGCCCTCCTCTGACCCGTCCTCTTGCATCTGCCCGATATGCCAATGCCCCTACACACCCCAAAATCTAGTTTATGAGCACCCTCTCTTCCCTACCGATACACACGAATACCCAGTACAAGTTCGCAACCGCGGCGCATGCCAACACATCTTCGGTCGACGATGCATAGAAGCGCACATCCGTGCGCGGCAGCCTTGGAGCCACACGTGCCCGCTTTGTCGCACGGAATGGTTTCCAGCACCGAATGCGGGACGTAGAGACGTCGTAGATAATATTGAGGTTGCGCTTACTGCGTTAACGAGGATTGATAGGACGGATACGGAGATCAGAAGTGTGGTTGAGAGGGCTGAGGGCGCGCTGGAGAGGATTAGGGACATGTTGTATGGGCCGCGGTGGATATGAGATCTAGGGCTAAGGTTTGGTCTCCGTCTTCATCTCGAAAGGTCTGGAC
Source organism: Pseudomonodictys pantanalensis (assembly GCA_019022785.1). Lineage (NCBI taxonomy): Eukaryota > Fungi > Ascomycota > Dothideomycetes > Pleosporales > Parabambusicolaceae > Pseudomonodictys > Pseudomonodictys pantanalensis. Next base: position 8,047 of record JAFHBV010000240.1, read on the forward strand.
GTATGAGAGTGTTGCAACTCATACATGGGACGCAAATAGACCCTCCTGTCGAAAAAAGCTCTAGCTCTAGGCGTTGTTGAATATTCAATTATACCGCTGTTGCATCTCAGAGAGCAAATGATTGTGGGCGTACAAACCTGTTTGGAGCGCCAAGTAGTCGCTAATCAGTTGTACTTGCTTCCTTTCGAGCCAAGTGTTCGCACCCGATGTTCACGTAATTTCTCCGCTTCTTCCTCCCACAATGTACCTTTCAGGTATATTATGACACATTGTTTGTGTATGTTTCTCATGTCTCAAGGTAATTTGCGACGCGCGGGTTCAGGGAGGTTTGGGTCTTACGAATCATTGATGCTCTGGATTACTCGATCGCATGGTGTACATACCGTTGAGCTGTGAGACAACAGGACGAAGTTGTGTCTGAAGATGCCGCTTCGGTGGCAGGCTACCAATCTCCGATCTTGCACATGCTCCCTGAACGCGATGCCGTTGGATGACTTAGATGTGGCTGGAATGGTGCATGACTGCGCATGCATCACTAGCGGGAGTAGCCGGCTTGCGCTTGGCTCGAAGAGATTGGGATATCCGCGAGACGTTGTTAGTTGGAGCCTCAAAAATGGGTCGGAGATGGGAATGGATCGATGCGGAGAACCACTGTTCGGTTTAATGTGCGCCTGAGGCATCTCTCCGTCTGGCGCAATGGTTTCGACCAACCACCCTCCCCGGATCTCCACCTCCGACCCTCACAATGCTCCCGAACTCCACGGACGTATCATCCTATTCGGTCGCATGGATTCACCTATCAGCATGTTGTTCATGTTCTGACCACTTTTATTGGTTGTTTATCGAGACGGACTCGGGGATCCCAGCTTAGCGAACCACTTTCTGCAGCATGGCTTTGTGCAAGCCGTGAGCCTCACTATGCAGGGCAACCCGAAAATTACCACATGGGAAATGTGGATGCATGAATCTGTGTTTTGCAAAGAAAGACATCGAGACGGATATTTTCCGCTGACATTCTGTCAACAGAGTCGTCGTCATACGTAGAGAATCCCTGTGGTGAGGGTTATCAAAAGCTTCACGATAGAACAACGGGTGAAGCCTCATCGAAAAACTATCAGCAGATCTCAACGTCAATATCCGAACTGCTACCTTCGCGCAGTCCATTCTCCTCGCGCTCTGCTTTGAACACCACCCAGCATCAGAGAAGCTCCGTCCATGGTACTATCTATTGCCATGCATATAACACAATGCGTTCGTAAGTACATGACGATGAGATTCCCGGCGTCCGATCCGACTCCTCAACCAGCTCAACCTATTTTCGAGCATAAATAAGGTGTCGTTCATTCTATCTCTTCTGTCTCCAAACCCTCAACAACTTCTTCTTCTTCTTCTTCAAACTCCTGCACTGCAGGTTGTCTTCAACGAACACCCAACATGCGTTACTCCGTCCTCTTCTTCGCCGCATTCGCAGCCGCAGCTCCTCCCTCCCTCCCTGGCCTCATCACCACCAAGGTCCTGCCAATCCCCGAACCAAAAGGCTTCATAGCCAGCAACGGCGTCAACAACATCGCCGAGTCACTCCAGAGCACAGCCAAGAAAATCTCTGGATATGCTGATGCCACCGGTATAGCTCTCGTGCCCCTAAATTAATAGTCCACTCGCTCCCGACAACGTTCGAAGATAGAGAGACGTATTAACGCAGTCCAGCATCTGCAAACGCCAAGATCGCTGCGAGCGCCAACTACACCCTAAACCCTAACATGGGCGCCACTATGAACCTTATCGCCCAGATCATCTCTCCGGCCACAGCAGCGCTTTGGGCCGGTACCTTAGAGGTCGAGCAGAAGGTCTGCGCCCTCACCACCTCCATCAACCAGCCAAACATTGCCGCCCAACAGGCCAGCCTCATCGCCGGAATTCAGGCCCAAGCTTCCGCCCTCTTGAGACTGGCCTCCAGTCTCCAGGCGATCCTCAAGTCTCTGAAGCCCAGTATGTGCCGTCCTTTACGTCCAGACGTTGCCCTTACCTGTACAGTGCTTGTCCAGTTCTCTGAGGCCGAGAAGACCGTCCTTCTTAAGACCCTGGACGCCCTAGCTCAAGCTGCGGTTGCCAGCCAGACCCCTATCACTACGCTGCTCGCTGGCCTCAAGGGTGCTGGTTTCAAGGCTTTGGCTGACGTCGAATTGTCCCTGGTGGCAGCCGTAAAGGTTTTGTTCAACACTGCTGGGGGAGTGCGCTTCGCTGGTGGTTTGCCCGTCTCGTCCTAGATAGTTGTCAACTCACATCCATGGTTTGCCGACAGGTAGATAGAATGTGTATGCCATCAGTGGTGGGAGGGGTTCTCCCGCTGTATGCTGTTGAAAATATATATCAGGAAGTTTGATTTCATGATGATGCGCATTATCTATGTGAGTGCCTGTGGAGTATCCACTGGAACGGTAAGCTTTTCACCAGTGCTGGCACTATGCGTGTTGCCACAGTGCGCATAAGACCAATCACTTCTTTCCTTTGCAGTGCCGCAATTCTTTCCATCCCCATCACCAATTTTCAACGATCCAGTCAACCCGAACGAAACCTTTAGATCAGATCCGCCTCTCCGGGGATGACAGTGCCATTCTCGATAGCTGCCGCATGACCACGAGCAAGGTAGCCATAGACGGGGTAGTACTTGTCGAGATAAGGGATGAGCTCCTTTGCGCCGGGGGTGTTGCGCCAGTCACGCATGAGGTCGCAGACGATGCTGAATAGCGAAACGACCTGAACACCGGCGGCTTGCATACGAGAGTTGCTGATGTCGCGGATGAGGGGCGTGGTGGTTCCTGACGCTTCAACGTTGGCGAAGACGGCTGCTGAATTGTTAGTTCAAGTGCTGAGAGAATGAAGGCAGAAATGGCAAGACTCACAGTAGCCCTCAGCGCGGAGCGAGAGAGCAAGGAACGTCGTGCACACATCCGTGGTGATACCAGCGACAATGACCTGCTTCTTGCCCGTTGCCTCGATAGCGGCACGGAAATCGGGATTGTCCCAAGCACTGGTTGAGTCAGCCTCTATATTCGTCGAAGATGGGAAGGCACAGCATACTCAACCTCACCCTGGCGCTTGATCAGGGGTGCATCGGGGTACATTTCCAAGATCTCCTTGGGGAGAGGCCCGTTCGGTCCTTGCTGGGCCGAAGTGGAAAGAACAACTGGGAGGTCGAAGATCTTGCCCAGCTCGGCATGCGCCATCATGCTGTCGCGGTATAGGGTGGCATCGAAATCGCGAGCGAGCGTGTAGAGACCGACTTGCAGATCCAGGATGAGGAGCATCTGTACTGGTAAGTAGGTGGTTGGAGAGGTATTGATAGAGACTCACGGAGTTGTTCTTGTCGATACGCTCCCATGGCACAGCTGAGGCATGTTAGCTGAGCTCCATTCGATAGGATATGGCCGACGCGTACCGTCACCGCGGACTGCGCTGAACAGGCTCGCGGCCAGGAGAGCAATGCTTGAAGCAAACTTCATCTCGAATGTTTATGAGTTGGTCGGCTTCGGCTTTGAAAATCCTGCAATGAGCTGCTGAGCTGTGGGATGGTCTGATTTTCGAGGCTTTCAAGCTCTCTTTATACTCCAAATTCACGCATGGTCCTACTGTCTTCGTAGTCGGGTTTTGCTTCCCTTGGAGCTTTCGTAATCCAGTTTTCCGGCATTAGAGCATGCAAGGCCGTCACGTTGCCAACGGGTCTGTCTGCTTGGCCCACTGCGGCGAGCGGGTTCAACACTACTGTCCATGGATCTGTGTACGACGGTCTAGCGGAGTGGGTTTGCAATATCGGATGCCTCGTGAAGACTGGGTTGCTGGCGTTGAGCTTTGTCCGCGAAGGGTGACTAACATCTATGTCACCAGCTTCGCGCAAGCTCATCAACTTTATTGGCTTCTTTCTATGCAGGGTCCCCGTGTAGCTGTTGATACGTTTACCCGGGAGGCGGTCTATGATATCGCCGTCGGGCCGACTCCAAAAACACCGCGAGGCGACGTGGCGAGCACCCATGTGCATGCCCAAATCCGGTCTTTGATAATTCTAACGCATGTCCCAGGCCAAGAGGATAGTCGTTGTGGTAGCAGTAGCGCCTCGCTTGAGGCTGGTCGACATGCAAGCGTTCGGGATCCCCAGCTCTGCCATGCTCTTAGCATGTCGCGTTGCTGCACGTAAGCTCAAACCTCCTTATTCATCAGCCGTTAGTCACCATTTGAATTTCGAATTCGCCAAGACTTTGAGATTCGCATACTCCTGGTATCGGCTTTGTGCATCTTGGCTGGTTAGCATCTTGTCGCGCGGTCCGATATTCGTATAAATCCATCTGTGCGGTGGCGAACCACCCTCGCTTTTCTTTCCAAGGTCATCATGGTGTACGTAGCACTTGAGCCCTTCAGGCACTTGATAAGATCTTCGTCATAGCTTCCGAGGTGCATCAGTACGAGAAATGGAGCTTCTTTGAGCCCGATGCAGAGTTTTCGCAGCCGCTCGCGGGAATATGGTCTGACAACGGAATTAAGCCCGTGGACCGCAGAGAACTGAAGCCTGAGGATACAAACCGCAGCAGGCCAATCCAGGAAAAGCGGGCGAATGCCGCAATGAGGCGAACGTTGAAATGTGGAGACGGGAGAGGTGAGAGCATGGAAGGCGGGAAGGAGCCGAGGGGGTGGCGGCTCGGCCAAAGTTGCGCTGGTTAGTAAGCATACCAAGCCCCTAGTTCAAGCCCATGAGCAAGTTAAACTTTGTGAAAGATCATTTCGTCTAGCTAGATATACATATTACTTCATTACATGTAAAGAGTACGACCGCGCCTCGGAGGAAAGTATCCGCTCTCCGCTATCGTTGGTACCAAAGCTAAGCGGCAAGGCCATGGCCTGCCAACCAGCTCTGAATGACTTGGTATCCAGCCGTCGCATTGTAATGCACGGTCAATCCATGCCCCGCCTTCGGCTGAATGTACGCTTCGAAGACACTCGCGCTAGGGAATGCTTTGGAAGCCTCTGCTGGGATACTTGGCGAATCCGTACCAGTCGCAAAGCAGTCTCCTCCACAGAAAGGTTGGTCATCTGCTCCAGTGAAGACAAGGACAGGGCCAGTGAAGGAACTGAACGGTGGAGTTGATCCGATGGTAAGGATCTCTCCGGTGGTAACGGGCTGCTTTGTCACTTCGGATAGCACTGCCAAGCCGACATCGTAATAGCCAGGGAGCAGGAAGACGTATTGAGTGGCGGTCAGGTCGGCAGGGACAAAGTAGCCGCTGGGGTAGTCGAGCGGCTCGATGGTTTCGTTGAAGCCGACGATGAGGTCTTCAACTTCCGTAGTTGCGATGTCGTTCCAGATGTCCTGTGAGGAGAGTGAGATTCCCACGCTCTTGAGTAAGGACTGGATTCCCGACACGAGCGCATTGCCCTTGCCATAGGACCCTGTTGTCTTGATAAGTCCGGCGCCGGACACATTTCCGAACCGAAGAGGCTGATTCAGACGTGCGCTATGCAGGTTCCACGAAGCTACCGTGGTCGGGAAGAAGCTACCGTTTGTAGACCAGCCAGTCAGAACGATTCCGTCGGTATTGTTTGGATACTTGGCTGAAAGCCAATAAGATTGCACGGAGCCGAAGGAATGCCCTACGTGAATGACCTTCTTGAAAGAGTTGCTGATACCTGGCACTTTGCCTTGGCGAAGCATGGTTGTAACCGCATTGAGTGCCTCTACTTCGGCTTGGGCCTGAATTTCATTCCATGGATCACCGTGGGAAGAGCCGCCAATACCCAAGCGGTCAATTGCTAGGGTGCTGTAGCCTTTCTGGATCGCCGCATCCACGTAGCTGTAATTGTAGTTGTTGTATGATAGATCCCAATATCTGGAGACTGTAAGCTTCTTCCTGGATGCTAAGAGAGGGCGCTCACGTCTTATCAAACCCGATTCCATGAGAAAGTAATTGCACAGTCGATGCGGGACCGCTGTCTGGGGAACAGAACTGCGCAGAGATCTTGTAACTGCCCTTCAAGGTCTGGTAGTCTTCGAGAAGATAGTCGCTATAATTGCGTCCGAGAACGTTGAAGGCCAGAGCGAAGGCGCCGACGTCGAGGTTTCCTTCGACGTTGGGCTTTTTAAACAGGCCTTGCCTGGAAGAGATGTCCACGGGTATGGTGAGATTGGTACATACCCGGGCAGCGACGAAGCTTGCGAAGAGTAGAGATGCGAACGTTGTAAAGGAAGCCATGGTGCTAGCAGTCATGTACTGGTTAGCAGACTGAAAGATCGCACTTATATACGCGTGGTTGGTCCCGCTGCGTAAGCTCAGTAAACATCGCTTCCAGGAGATATGTCGGCAAGATCCACAGACCAGGATTGCCTTATAAACTTTGAATCATCAGTGACTTCTTCCAGGAAACAAGTACGACGCCTGCAGAACTGCACAATGAGAATTTGGAATACCACGGAAGCACCCGCGTCCGCATATGGCTTAGCAGTGATGCGAGTACCCTATTTCTACTGTCCTATTGGGGCATTTTCTTACGACCAATGATAGGAGACTGAGCAGCTATCGGGCGGTACCCGCGACCCGCCAGTCGCAGCAAATGGCCATATGCCGCAGTATTCAAGACGATCTCGAAATGTTCACGTTCGCAGTCGTGGTCGATGTAAATGTCATCATCGCTGACATTGGTGATCCCCGCAAAGGCGCAAGCTCGAGTGCAGATCTAGGGTCCGGTTCTTCCAGCTCTGGATCCGGCCCCAGACTTGGAGCCAATCTCTATATCACGGGGGTTGTAAACGCCGAACGTACGCGCATCTGGAATCTGACTGTCGTGCAATAGTTCTAGATGGGGGAGTGTTGCGTGTACAACAAGGTCGACGTGCGGATTCTAAAAAGCGCCCTGCTTATTGTGCGCCGATCGTGCTGGGAGAGCTCGCTTCGGCTGTCCAACCCTGCTTCCCCTGCATATCTTGGTCAAGTAGCTTCATTTTTTCGAGTGTAACATGCTCTAATTTCCTCGAGGATGTCGAGCGCGTGGAGCCGATTGCAGAGTCGCAAACGTGGCGACCCTGATGGACGCCAGCAATCGACCCCAAAGGCGCCCGTCGCTGGCGCTCTTCGTGGCCCCCTCACTAGGACGACAACCTTGTTACAGCTGTACTGACGAACGCTGAGCGTGAGACTGCGAGATGGCCCCGAGCATGATGCGAACAGGAGACAAGGATGCCCGTACTGCCCAAGCTTATGGGCCCGGGCAGTCATCCGCCCGGTCCCGTCCTCAAATCGATTACTTTTCGTCCGGAGTAATGTCGCAGGTTTCAACAACAAAATTGCTCTGTGGTCGTGATCTGCATGGTGTTGAGGCCAGGAGCGCTGGAGGAGGAAACGCAAGGGGCTGGTCCGAGCTCAGCGATGACGTCATACATCTCGACATCCTCTTCGCCGAGTGTGCATGCACACCCAATATTCATCCATCCCATCCTACGGACGAAAGTTCTCTGTCAGTGGGGATGGTGCTCTTTAACACTCAGCCTTGCATCAACGTTCGCCTCCTGAACTTATGGAGCACCTCTGGACACGAAACCGCGTTAGCGTGCTTCGTTCGCGCGGAGGAATGAAGCGCCGACTATGCGAGGCTGCCCAGCCCTAATCGGTCAGTTCACGTAACGCGACCACGCTAGTCGAGTCTTTCTCCCCGATTCCACACGAGAATTCAGACCACGCAAATCGAAGTTATTCGCAGTCTTTGCAACGATGCATTTACTAGCGCTTGCTTGAATGGGAGAAAGCTCAATGCTAGGATTAGTGCGCAATGGGTCGGCACCGGGCGAATATTGAGGGAGTGTAGGATGGTTTTGCAGGCGGATGCGAAGCGCCGGACACGAGATGTCATAAGGATCGAAGATATATATAGAGCATGAGAATGCTCGAGATGGTTCAACCAACAGACAAGCCACTAAGAACATTTGCAATCCTTCACCTAGGAACGCCAGAAGACCGAATTTCGGTACCATCCTATGCGTCTTACTGAAAAACCACGCGTCAAGATCGCATACGTCAAACACCAACACCATGGTCGCACTCAGTAAAATCCAAGAAGCGAACAAAACCATCCCCTCCCCTCTCGTTGCCGTCTTCGTAGGCGGCACCTCCGGAATCGGTCTATACACCCTCCTCGCCCTAGCCCGACACTGCGCCCAACCCAAAATCTACCTAATCGGCCGCTCTCAATCCGCCGCCGACAAGGTCCTCGCCGACCTCCACTCAATCAACCCCAAAGGGACCTATACCCTTCTCCTCGGCGATGTCTCACTCCTGTCCGTCGTCGACGACATGTGCTCCAAGATCATCGCCAAAGAATCCCACATCAACATGCTCGTACTAAGCCAGGGGACCCTACAACAAGGTCAATACACCACCGAGGGTCTACACGTTCCAGCAAGTCTCATCATGCACTCGCGCACACGCTTCACCCTCAACCTGCTCCCCCTGTTGCGAAAAGCAGACGGTCTACGCCGCGTCGTATCCATCTTCACCGGGACAAAAGAAGGACCCATCACGAACCCAGATCTGCAAATGCGCCAGCCGGGCATCAACTTCCTGGCCGCGCGCGGCCAAGCCGCAGCCTGCGTGACCATGCTCATGGAAGAAGCTGCCAGGCGCGCCCCCGAAGTCGGCTTCGTGCACACGTTCCCCGGGCCCGTGAGAAGCAACATTGCCCGAGGTGGGGGGATCGCAAACACGGTCATGCGAGCGCTCTTCAAGATCATCGGCCCGTTTGTTTATATCCCAAATGATGAGAGTGGGGAGAGGCATTTGTGGTGCGCGACGAGCGGGAGGTTTAGGGGGAGTGCGGAGACGGGCGAGGAAGAGCCTGTGACAGGGAGTGATGGGAAGAAGGGGAGTGGAATGTACTTTGTGGACGAGAAGTGCGAGGTGGGGGATGAGAAGGTGGTGCAGGTTATGCGGAAGGTGAGGGAGGAGGGGAAGGGAGAGGTGGTGTGGAAAACGATCGAGGAGGACATGGTGGGGATTACGGGGAAGGTGAGCTTATGAGATGGAGGAGTATGGCTTAGCCGGTAATGTGGGTATGCTTGTTTTTGGAGCGTTTTGTGTCGCCTTGATAGATATCCTAGCCTTTTCATCGTCGCTGTTGCTGATGTTCATACCCATGCGAGCCCCCAGGTGCTTCATACCTTTCATACCCGTGAATCTCACTTGGTGCAGCTCTGCCACCGGCCTCGTACCTCTCCGACCCACCAACCTCGCTGCCCAGGTAGCCCCCTCCAGCAGCTTCATACCTCTCCCTCCCTCCCATTTCCCTACCCATATACCGCCCTCCAACTTCGTTGACCGGACTCACATTCCCCGTCCCCACTCCAGGATCTCCAAAAGGATCTCCAGACATTCTACTTGGCCCTCTCTCCGGGATCGGCCTCCTAGGCACAGAATACTGGCTTTGGGCAGGCGAGCCATACATGGATGGAGGCTGTGGCTTGTCATACGAAGGCGGCTTATCGTACGAGGGTCCGAAGCCGTGGGGCGGAGGACGGCGATCGGATTCGGAGGAGCGCCGTCGTCGCGCGGCGCCAGCTATGATGAAGAGATTTGGATCGTGACCTGGAGCACCAGGCGGCGGAGCTGCACTAAGGCCTGTCGGATCGCCTGTCACGCCTGACCAGCCAGGTGCTGACGGATCGCCGGTGACACCAGACCATCCAGGCGCGTGGCCAGCACCTGGGTCAGTTGGCCCCATGGGATTGCCTGTGTTCATGCTCGACGGTGCGTTGCTCAGGCCGTTGCCAGAAGGGTCGCTCATGGAATGGAGCGGCTGCTGACCTACTCCATGGCCGGTATTCATTGGTTGCGCGGCGTGGTTCATCTCTGGTCCAGGTTGATATGGACCCGCATTGTGCATCATCGGTTGCGCACTAGGTCCCGGGTCTGCCATCATCTGCTGCGGCGCGCTCTTAATGCCCGGTTTCGGCTTACCTATAGGAGCGAGCTTCTGGAATGCGAGATATGCCAGTCCACCAAGGAGCGCAGCACCGGCAAGCGCACCCACGGCGATGCCGCCCTTTGCTCCTGGTGATAGCCCAGAGCCGCTGCCACCTGCTACAGGTGTCGGTGTCGGTGAGCAAGCCGCAGTGTTGTCTGCGTTCAAGGAGCTGAAATAACTCTGGACGTCGGTGGGTAGGGCGGTGTACCATGCTGGTGTCGTGTAGGCGGATGTATACTGAGGGAACAGGAAGCAAGCACCTTCGTCATCCTGTTGGGCTGCTGTGGGAACAGCAGTTTGGAGCACTGCGAGCGCCGAGGAGTCTTTGGGATCGGAGGGAGGTGTAGTGGGTACCACGACAGTGGCGAATCCGCTGGGAGAAGGCGCAAACGCGTCGGTTGAGGTATCCGCAATCGCTGTCGTGTCTGCCGGTGAAGTTGGGTCGGGTGTCTGGCTTGTGGCCTCCGGCAGCGCAGTCTGCTCTGGGGCCTCAGTCGGTGTGGGTGTGTCGTCTGGGGGTTGGCTGGGCACATTCTCATCTGCAGCTGCCGTTACTGTAACAGTCACGGTATCTCCGGTTTCTGTGGCGGTCGAAGTATACCAGTTTGTAATCCAAACTGTGACGGGATTGATATTGGTGCCATATATCGTGCTCAGCGACGTATCAGTCGCTGTGTCGTATGCTATGTACACATCTTGTACCGTCGTTGTGCATAGGGGGTCGGCGACTGAATTGCAGTAATTCTCATCATAGACAGTAGTCACGGACGTGACATCTCTTTTCCGCAATTTCTTCTGGGCCGGGACGGTCGCAGTAATCGTCGGACCAGGTTCGGTCACTGTGACTTCAGTTGTCTATCGTCTGGGTGTTAGCATTCACCCATAGGTACTCCTTGCGAAAGGCGAACGTGCGCTCTCACCTCATCATCCGTCGACGTTGTTGATGCATCAACCTCATCCACCACGGTCGTATAGTCCCACACCACAGATGTACTCCAACTCGTTGTTGTGTCCGTATATTCTGTCACCGTGGTCAATACGGGGAAATTGATGACAGTCTCCCAAACAATCGGTTCGCAACCGCCGAGGTAGTCATTGAGGCAGACTTCAACATCCGGATAGCAATAAGAGACTCCGTCCTCACAGTTGGAGCTAGAGCAGGTTATGCCGATGAGGCAGAGAAGGTTGAGATTCGTACAGCAGACGGCTTCGCAGTATGGGATACAGAAGAGCAAACTGAGTGCCAGATTAAGGAATAGCCTCATGATGAAAGGGTTTCGAAATTGGCTGCAGAGATCTAAAGAAGTCGCATGGCAACTGCAGAGAAAGCTGAAGAGGCACCTCTTGAACCTCTTCCAAAATCTTTCTCATCATCTCTTCTCGCATCTGCCTTATCAGCCGTGTATAGTACGCCTGATGCGCGAGAACTAGTATTCAGACCAGTAGGACTCGTGCGGTGGTCGGGCTGCATCTTGGCTTGTGCATAAATTCCTTCTTCTCGGCTACTGGACGTGGTCATTGGCCACACAATGTTTTAGTATTTTAGTACGCCTTGAGGTGCATTCGCTCTGCCAGCCCACCCTCACAGAGCCTTAGATTCTGATCCAAAACGCCGGAGATGGTAAGACTGCGTTGCCGATCTCGAATATCGCCGCATGTGGCATGGTTTTGTTGGAGCCAGGTGACGCTTCAGCCGAACCGTGCGGTGGGGGCCGAACGTTATTAAGGTGTGTTTGTCCTGATTATGAGCACGCCGTTTCTGTGTGATGTGGGATTAAGTCGACTGTAGAGGAGTGGAACAAATCCGTTGGATCTTGTGTTCGAGGCGGGATTGATTCAGCGTAGAGTGCCAATTTTTCCGCCTTGCATATCATTCCGGCCTCTCCAAATTTAGTCTTTCTTCTTTCTCAACAAGTAGTCGTCTCCTCGTATCGCCTTATAGACACCGTAGAAGCCGCTGAGTAGTCCGCTGCTCCGGATAATGCGCTTCAGGATGCCCTTGAATCCGGGTTCGATTTGCTTCTTCTTGGCCTTATCCCGAACTTTGTCGTGGATAGTAGGTAGAGAAGTAGCATGGTATTTCCGCCGTAAAGCTTCGTAAGTTTCGGAATCATAGATATTTGACCACTCGTCGGCGGTATAGAAGGTTCGCGCATATAACCACTTCAGGCCTCCAAGTCGGTGGACCTCGGCCTCCAGCTGTCGATTGGCCCTCACATACTCTTCCTCTTTCGAGGGATAGGGACCCCACACGCCAATATTGATATACTCTCCCGTGTATATCGTGCTCTTCTCGGCGTCGCGTACCTGATATTCTTGAGCATACCCTAAATTTAGTCAGCAATGCGATACACAAGCCCTTTAATATGCTAAATAGCTCATCCAGATTGAAGATAGGGCTGTTCACTCACCCATCGAGCTCCGCGCATCCTCTCTCAACGGGCACATCCACAACGGATAGATCCCGAAATTCTCATCAACGTACTTGACGAAGTCTCCCGTGTTCTCGGCAGGTATCGCCAAGTCCTGAATGATATACCGATCGCTATGCCCACTCGCATGCAGCGCATGATACATAACCCGCGTATGCATGAAATAATCCAGCAAGAGTCGGGTCAGCCACGTAAAAGGCAGCATGAAGTACTTATACGCATACATGCCCGTCCAGAACGCCCCGCGATCATATCGAAACAAGTAATCCTCAACCGGCACCAATTCCGTTGTCGGGCTTGACTTTTCGGCCAACTTGGCGGCATGTAGATAAAACCACTCGTCTCTGGCCCTGGAAAACCGCCTTATAGGCACCGGCGCCTCCGGCATTCTGTCGTTCAATTTCCCCGTAATAACCACCCCACAGTGGTCGCTGAACAGTATCCCATCAATATACTCGGTCCCCTCTCTTCTCGTTTCATGCCGCACCCTCTGCACCGCACTCCCAATACTTCCCACCGGATGGTATGTCAACTCAACATAACTCTTCAACTCCACCAGTCTCAATTCGACCATAGTCAGCACCCCCAGCGTGCCGAAACTGCCTCTCAGCCCATCGAATAGCTCTTTCTCTCGCGCTTCCGACGCAACCACCAGATCGCCATTAGCGAGGATTACTTCAGCGGAATGCACAGTGCGGTCGAAGAATCCATATTTGAAGCTGCTGCTTTCGCCTGCGGTGCCGACGAAGGCGCCGCCGACGGTGATGCCGGGGAATTCGGGGACGACGGGCGGGAGAAGGCCGAGTGCGGTGGTTTGGCGCACGAGTGCATCCATGGGGACGTTTGGTTCTACGACGGCGGTTTTGTTGGCGACATCTATGCTTAGGACGTGGTGCAGGGAGCTGACGTCCACGACGGTGTCGAAGTTCACGTGACGCGTGCTGTTGGTGCTGCCGTGGTATACGTGGAATGGGGCTTTGGTCTCGTAGAAATGGCGGACGCGATCTCGGATGGTTGATACTGCGGCGTTATGGGCGTCCATTTTTGGGACGCGAGTGTGTGGGGAATGGGGAGGTGGAGGAGGGGAATGTGGGTTGGCGAGCTGTACTTTAGTAGCCGGCGTGTATTCCGGTCGGGATGGTGGCACAAAGTCAATTGACTCTTCTGCGTGGAGGTGAAGCTCAGAAAAGCCGTCGCGAAGGCGGAAATCCACGATGGATACGTGGGACGACTTCCAGCCGAAGACGGAAGGCGAGCCGGAGCGGCGCTTACGATGCAGTAAGATGGGGTACCTGAACGTCGTCATGCCCTCCGAACATCCTCTGGACCCTTATTCCTATCAGTTGCTCGTTGCGCATCATCTTGCCAGCTCAGAATATCCATATCCGTGTCTATTGTTACCGTTGCACAAAGTCGCCCACGCTGTGCCGTCGATCGGGGTCCAATGGACCAACACGCCACAGCCGTGGGGCAAATTGCGGCTCGGGTCCGCCAATTCCACATCACCAAAATAGCGTTCCGGATTTATCACGGCTCCACTCTTTCGACAAGACAATCGTCGCGCAGTGCAGATAGAGTGGTTGATACGAGCAGCCTCAATCATGTTCTGTCCTTCAACCGCGAAGAGAAGACGGTGCTGGTGGAGCCGAACGTTCCGATGGACGCTCTAGTGGATGCCACGCTTGCGGGGGGCTTATTGCCGAAGGTGGTTATGGAGCTGCCGAATATTACAGTAGGAGGTGGATTTGCAGGAACGAGCGGAGAGAGCAGTTCGTTCAGATATGGGCTGTTTGATCGGAGTATTAAGAGCATTGAGATTGTGCTGGGGAATGGAGAGGTTGTAAGAGCTAGTAAAGAGGAGCATCGCGATTTGTTCTTTGCGGCTGCGGGCAGCTGTGGAAGTTTGGGCGTTATTACTTGTTTGGAGATGGAGCTTATTGACGCGAGGAAGTATGTGGAATTGGAGTATCGGCCCGTGACGAGCGTGAGGGAGGCTGTTGATGTGTGTCGGAGGGCAGAAGAGGATGGCAAGGTGGATTACATTGATGGCATTATGTACAGCATGAACGAGGGTGTTATTATGCTGGGGACGCTGACAGATGAAGCGATTCCCGGCAGGATACAGACGTTCGACAAGGCCGCGGATCCGTGGTTATACTTGCATGCCGAGTCGGTGCTTAAGCAAAGCAGAAAGGAGAAGAAGGTATACAAGGAGAGCATACCCGTCAAAGCGTATTTCTTCCGCTACGACAGAGGCGTGTTTTGGTCTGGTCTGCGCGCTTTCAACTACTTCCGTACGCCCTTCAATAGTCTCACGAGGTACCTTTTGGATCCGCTCATGAGTTCCCGGACCATGATCCACGCTCTCCATCGCTCTGGGCTCTCCTCGCAGGCCATTATCCAGGATCTTGCCGTACCATACGACAGCACCGAGGCGTTCATCGAATGGACAAACGAGCGGACAGGCCTCTGGCCCCTCTGGCTTTGCCCCGTCAAACCCGCGCCAGAAGGTGAGCGAAGCTTTTCCATGGGCAAACTCATCGGGCAGGAAACGCTGATGGATGTTGGGATCTGGGGCATGGGTCCTCGGGATCCGCATCAATTTATCGGGCTGAACCGTGAATTTGAAGCTAGAGTCGCGGAGCTTGGGGGATTGAAGTGCCTATATGCGCATGCGTACTACACCGAGGATGAGTTTTGGCGGATATACGACGAGCGGGAATATCACGGGCTGAGGAAGAGATATCATGCTGAAAGTCTGCCGAGCGTGTATGACAAGGTTAGAGTGGACTTAAAGGGCGTGGCCGGTGGGGGGAGTCAGGAGAAGGAAGAGAGCTGGAGTGAGTGGGTAGCGAGGAGTTTCTGGGAGACGTGGCCGTTTGGCGGCTTGTATGGAGTTGCGAGTGCGACGAAGGGTCTATTGTATAAGAGTGACTTTTTACTGAAGAGGTAGCGAACATTGATGTCAGAGGCTTGGGGGATGGAACAGGCCATTTCTAGAAGAGGGCGCACTGTACTCCTCGACATCCATGGTGCGCTTAAGGGGGGAATTGGAGAAAGCATTGACGGCAGCACCGGTGGGTACTCGCTCCAAAAATCTACCTTTTCAGCCAGATGGACTCTGCTCGCGAGCCCCCTCTTTTGTGCTGGTCTGTTTCTCCTCCTTTTTGCGGGAGGCCCTCTCGTCATTGGAGGCTTGGCGCAGCGCGCACCAGCCGCCCACGCACGACCCTCCCAGCCCACGGGCGACAAGAAGTTTCCAACGGTAGCGTTGGGCAGCCATTTCGCAGCTTTAATCACCAGCATCGTCTGCTATTGTCGCTCTGTTCTTGATTGCGCACCCTGTTGAGGGCGATATTGTTGTTGTGCGGGCACGCGTCGGTGAACGCGTCGACGTCACGGCTACAGGGACCGGGCTCCAAAAAATTTCACACGATTGGACGAGCAGCGACCGTTCCACCCAACTGACGTAGCATAAAACAGCTGCCTCCAGCCTCCCCCATATTGCACTAATCAGCAACCACACAAACACAACTACCCTCCCCACCTGAATTTTCTCCCTCTTGCCAAACTCGCACCCACCTCGCTACTTCCTCGCCCGCTTCGTGCGCAGCGAAGACCACAAACAACGCCTCGCTGCAATTCGACAACCACAGCATATCCCCGTACGCCAATTACTCGCCTTTGGTAAGTGCTTGGCTCGCCGCATCTCTGACGACATTGGCGCCCGCTCCAACTTCTTCAGAGATGCACTGAAGCCCCTACAAGGCAACGAATCTGACCAGACGCAGGCATTGAACCCAGAGAACCCGTCCGCCATGGCCCGCCTCCGTGGGCTCGCCTCCGAGCACCACCACAACGGCCCCGGCGACGCTCCCCGACGCAAGAAGGGCGCCAAGCGCTATGCCTCGCCGACTCCTGAGCCCTCCTCGCAGCAGCCCAAACGCAAGCGGGTGCAGATTGATGACCACGAGCAACTCACGCAGGAGCTGGAAGATTCCCTCTCGCGGTCACAAGATGGTGACACCATCCACCTGGCGAGCCCGAAGGACAACCGGCATCGGCGGCAGTCGGAGCCCGTCATCACCATCGAGGAGGAGGAGGAGGACGACAGCCAGAACACCCCGCCGCCCATCACGCCGTCCGGAGCGCCCCGCGGCCGGCCCAGCCACGCGACCCGTCTTGCCCGCATGTCGCTGCCCGCCGAACTCCAGGTCGAGCGTGTTGACGAGAGCGACGGCAACAAGTTCCAATATGCCCCCCTGCAGGCCGTCATCGATCCTCGTACTCGCCGTCGCCTCCGTCGCAGCCATCTGAGCCAGGAGATCAACGAGATTGAGGAGGAGCACAAGGAGCACGAGAAGGCGGACAAGAAGATGCGCAAGGAGTTTGCAGAGCTCCGCCGTCAGTTGGAGGAGAAGGATCATCTCATCAAGAACTTGGAGTACGACCTGGAAGCCGGCCGCCTCGGTAACATCGACATGTCGGACGACCGGGCCGAAGAACTCGCGCAGCAGCTGGAGAAGGCCAAGGACGAGATCGCCGAGCTCAAGGCTTCGTCTCTCTACACTGGCGAGTCCCGCGAGCAGAGTGCCTTCGACTACGCCATGGACGATGTCGACGAAGACCGCGACTTGGTCCTCATCGAGCCCGACGAGGAGAACGGCCTGTACGAGGCGGATGAAGAGCCCCTGCCCAACGGCGAGTTCGCCGCCCGTGCGCTTGCCTACTCTAGCCAGGTCACCGTCAACTCCTTGCAGACCATCTCCCAAACCAGCTACGACGTACTTGCCGACGAGACTCAAGTCGAACCATCCGCCGTGCCAGACAAGATCTCCGACAAGGCTGTCAAGCGTTTCGAGACCGAGATCGAGCGTCTGACCCGCCAGCTGGGCGAATCTCAGGGTGCCCTGCGAGTCATCGCGATTGAACTCCAGAACCTACATGTGATAGCACCAGGCGCTTCTAGCGATGCCATTGTCACAAAGCTTCGGCAGAGCTTCGAGCACCTTCGCGAGAAACTGGAGATTCTGTTTCCGAATCGCACCGCGGGTTTGACGAACAGCGAGCTGCTGCACAAGATTCCGGAAATGTTCGAGGCTCTTTTGAAGGAGCTTGCTGAAAAGACCATCCTCTCCGAGACACATCGTAAGCATGAGCGCACTCTGCGGTCCCAGTACGAGCACGTTCTCGGTCTCCTCTCTCGCTCCGAGGAACGCAACGATAACTTGGATCGGAAGGTTGAGGATCTGGAGCAGGCCAATGCCGAGAGCAATCAACAACTCCAAGACTTAGATGAGCGCGTTTTTACCTTGAACAAGCAGATCGACGCTCAGGACACCACGCTCAAGCAGAACGAAGCCAAGATCGCTGGGCTTGAGGATGAGGTGTCTGATAGAGAGATGACGGTGGGTAGACTTCAGGCGTCCCTTGCCAGGTACCACGAAGATCTTGATACTACCACCAGGGCAATGACTGCTCTTGAGGAGGAGCTCAAGCAACAGCTAGATGAGCAGGCCGAAGAATGGAACGCGAAGTACACAGAGATCGCCGCACAACTCGCCCAAGTGACGGAGGCTCATGAAGATGCAAAGCGCGACGCAGAAGACAAGGATGACACCATCCGAGAACTGGAGGGCAACGTTGGAAGAATGGAAGACGAGCTGGAAAATCTCCAGACGGACATGGCACGTTTGGCCGAGCGTCTGACCGAGGCCGCAAACGAACGCACGGCACTGCTCGCTGAACGCGACAAGCTGAGTGTCAACCTCGATATATATAAAGCTGAAAACGATGAGATCAATGCCGACATCGAGGAGCAGAGCGCCCGGGTTGCAAGCCTTCAGAAAGAATTACAGGCCGAAAAAGGACAGCATGCGAAAGTCCAGGAAGAGCTGGAGGATGCGAACGAGCAAATCCTCACCCTAAACACTAAGATCCACCAGGACGGACTCACAGCCAACGAACTTCGATCGAAACTCTTCGCAGTCCAACAAGAAAAGGCACAGGCCATAGAGAAGATGAAGGGTGAAGCTGAAGATCGCAACGCCGCACACCAAGAACAGCTCGAGACGGAGACGCGGCTACGGACCGATGCCGAAAACAACGTCGCGCGGCTCGAGGAGATTGAGAAGCGTCTCAACAAGGAACTTGACGAACTAGATCAAGAAGTCAACCGCCTGAGTCGCGAAGTCCAAGACCTCACGAACGATCGCGATGAGCAGACTGCCAACCTCAACTCCCAGCTTAAGGAGCTTCAGGCGAAGTATACTGCGCTTGAGAACTCATCCAACAGCACCATGACCACCCTGCGAGCCAACATAGTCGATTTGAACAACCAGGTGCACGCGCAGAGGGCAGAGATTGATCGCATCACTGCTGAGGCTGCTGAGGCGAAATCCAATTTCGAGAACGAGTTGGCAGACAAGGATAATACTATCGGCGAGCTTGACGACCAATTGATTGACGCAAGGAACGAGAACCAGAAGCTCTCGAACGAAAATTCGTCTCTAGCCGATCGCTTGAGCAAAGCTGGGTATGAGTTCCTCACGGTCACGCAAGCTCATGCAGAGGAAGTCGCCACGCTGGAACGAATGAGCGACGCACAGAAGGCAGACATCAAGAGCCTGCAGCAGCGACTTGACGAGCGGACCGCCCAGCACGAGACGACCATCGCCGAGAAGGAGAGCGAAATCCAGGAGCTACGCATCATGGGCGACAACCGCGCCGAGATCATCGTCGCCCTCGAGGCCCAGATCGCAGAACTCAAGGAGCAATTCCGCCAGGCGGAAGAGGACACGCGCCAGACCATCGACACGCTCAACGACTCGCAGGCTGAGCTTCTGCGCCGCAATCAGCAGCTCTCCGACTCGCTCAAGAAGCGCAACGCCGATGCTCTCCAGGCTGTCATGGAGATGAAGGTCAAGGGCCTGGAGGTCAAGTCCAACGGCGCGAACCTGCACAAGGTGGCTACCGGCAAGATCACCAAGGTCAGCGAGAAGGTCAAGATTGGCAAGAAGAACGGCAAGAAGAAGGAGACCAAGTTGTCGAAGCGTCAGTGGGACGGCTTCCGCGACTCTGGCTTTGGTGTTGAGGAGGGCGAGGAGGAGATTGACATGGATGGTGAGGAGACTCTTGTCGCCTAACTTTCCAATGTCTCATAGGTAATAGCGGTGGATGAGGCGTTCAAACGCGATTGAGGATGTTTCACGACACGGTCTTTGTCATTGCGGCGTCCAGGATATCTCATGACTTCGGGATCGGATCGGAAAACATAATGGTTGACGACTTGATGTTGCATTGCTCGGCTTTGCATGCCCTACCGGTATCCCATTTGCATCAGATTGAATGGTCATTGCATAGCGAAGGTGTATCTTAGGGTAGCAACATCTTGGGGTCGTGGGTCTAGTTCTATCTCAATGGATATTCCTCGACTTCTATTCCCGGTTCTTATTTATGGTGTAGGGGCTTGGTGTGGAATTGGAGGCTGTGTTGATGACTTTGTGATAGGTATAGGGTCTTCATGCAGATGATCGCGTGGGCGCCGTCGTGTTTTCTAATTCGTTGCTCTGGATGGAAGATAGGTAAGGCTGCATTTGGTTTCTTGTTGCTGACACAGCAGGTAACGTTCGGTCTCGGTGCGAGACGGCGGAGGAATCAACAGCGCTGATTACCTTAGCTGCAGTGGCTGTGAACATCGGTGCCCAGAGTATGTGATCGTGGATTGCACGACAGATGTGGTACACTAGTGTAGAGCTGGTAAGGCACCAAGTACCCTTCATGCACTGACATATCTGGCTTTCTAAATAGAAATTACGGTACAGCCCGTCGAACGGTAGGACGCGTTGTCGTTGATTTTGATTGACGTTATTGGCGTTTGGGACGATGCCAATACTCCTGGCAGCCTAATCCACCGCTCTGGGGAGGCGGGCACTAACCCCTTTTCCAGCCAGTCGCGCAAATGCATGGAATAACAGGCCGCATGCAGTCTATGCATAATCCTACAGGGCGTATCGGGTCCCGTGATCTGACGCGAACTTCAGCCTTGTCTCTACCCCGCTATTTTATCCGGTTCCACTGAGCTCTGGAGAATTTAGGCATGCATCCTACAGACGATACTGCCGTAGTATCCTTCCAAGCAAGTGAACTTACGTCAGTACCGGCTCACGCCTCCGTCTCTCGGAATTTTCGAAGAGCAGCAAATTTCTGTCACTGGCTAGGGAGTATCCCGAAGGCATTGCTCCCGTGGGGTCACAAGCCGAAGGTAAGTAATGGTAACGACATCAAGAGTATAGATGAGGACTAACGACTCGGCCTGGTCGTAGTCTGAAACTGCGACGATCATGGACAGTTCGTTGGAACCCGTCGCTGCTGACTATCCTGATGCGGTCGTTGAACACTCATATTCTCCTAAGATATGGTCTCCATGGAAGAAACCATCATCCGCTGTCATCTGTCCAAGATGCCAGGATCTCGGACTCGACGTCCTGTTGGAGGCAAACGCCCTCTTCAGCAATGAGCTGGTGCCAATTGTACGATTCGGGTCTATAGTGTACGAGGACCGACACATGAGGGGACGCCTGCTTAACGAACCATCTGCAGTAGGAGCCAGGGTGACACCAGAGGATGCCAAGGACTATCAGGATTGCGCTTCAGCCATCGCTCAAAGATTAATATTCGATGCAATTGATTCCTTGGACCCACGATGCGGTGTCTGCCAACAACTGAAGGATTCGTGGTGGGATTTGAGCATTTTACCAATACGGTGTACCCATCCAGACTGGGACCCAAACTATAGACCCTTCAGCTTTAAGATTCACGGATCGGGTTGCTCGAGGATACAGTTAACCTTAGCTGAGGGAGAATCCTTCTACGGAACGCAAGTCCAACAGCGAGATCAAGAACAGTATTTTCAGCCTCCACAAATGGGAATTCCCGCATCTGATTCACGTCTTTGTCAACTGCCCGAGATCAATCGAATCGGTCTTCAGGTAAATTATGCTCTCATGACGTCATGGCTGAAGCTTTGCCAAGAGGAGCATACGAAATGTATCATCCCTCCGAGTTTCACCCTCTGCAGGATGAAGAACGTCCGACTTCTAGACTTACGGACAAGAGGCTTGGTTAATTATACCTCAGGAAAGAACTTCGTTGCGTTAAGCTATGTCTGGGGTGGTATGGAGCAGCCCATCGTTCCGAAGCATGGTCCAGTGCCGCGCAAACTCCCACTCACGATCGAGCATGCTATGTTAGCAACGCTAAAGCTGAATTACCGATATCTTTGGGTTGACTCCGTATGCATCGATCAGAGTGATCCTGTCGACAAGGAGGAGCAAATTGCATCCATGGCTGCGATCTATTCATGCGCGTCTGCAACTCTGATAACGCTGAGCAGTCCCCATGCGGACTTTGGAATACCTGGCGTTTCCTTGGATACAGCAACAGAGTTCCCCGAGAGAGAGCCATTGCTGGCATGGTTTTCACTACATGGGCTTAGTAGAGGTGGCAAAGATTCCGGATGCGCTCAGCTGCTAGTCGGTAACCATCCTACTTTAGGGGAAGAACTTGAAGCCTCTCCGTGGTCCCAGCGTGCTTGGACGTACCAAGAGGTGCTCTTATCACGGCGCCGCATATTCTTCGCTCGTCATCAGGTCTTCTTTTCATGCAATGAGATGGATCGGTCCGAGGACGGCTGGGAACCACATCGATATGGAAAGCGTTTGCCACATATGCCAGAGTTTTATCGGAGATCCTTGGTGAACCCACTTCGCTGCGCAGATCTATCCTGCGAACATTCTCGCTTCGTAGCATACGCAAACATGGTCTCCCAATTCGCCCATCGCCATATGACCAACCAGGGGGATGGACTTAGCGCAATATCCGGGATTCTCTCCGCATGGGAAACAGAGCTGTTGTGTGAGAAGTTCGTGTTCGGTTTGCCGGGCTGGGATTTCCGTCAGGCGCTACTCTGGTATCAATTTGACGGTCCAGGGGACTCACCACGCCACCCATATGTCCCAAGGCGGGATCCTACTAACTTTCCAAGCTGGAGTTGGTGCGGCTGGAATCTAGCAACACGAAGTCTGTGTCAAGCTTGGATTAAGGTAGAGGAAAAGATGGGTGGCCCGGCCTGCGGGGGAGTGCTGGCACCACTCTTCATATCACACGAGGGCAAAATCTTGGTTTCAAATTGCTGTGGCTCTCGGGACATAGACGAACAACAGGTCTCTATATCGCGCACAACGTACAAAACACCAATCTGGAGACTGTTCGACAAGGTGACTAAATGTCATAATAAGCATCGCAAAAGGAGCCAAAGTCACCGTTCGGCAATGACAGGCCCTAACATCCTCGAGGTTCGAGGTATTCTCATCAGATTTCCGTTCCTAGGGTACAAATCTCCTGAGGATAAGAGCTACAGGGCGTATTTCGAGGTTGAAGAGTACGAAATAACCTTATCGGACCAGGTCATCTACCACGACTGCCTCGTACTAAGTGTTGAGATAAATCACTTCAATATAACATCCTTAGATGAACTCGGCCGGCATGGGAATTTTGTGAGGGCTAATTGTATCATTTTGCTTTGGGAAAGCGTGGGAATGAGCACAAAGCCAAGCACCGCAAAAAGAGCAGGCCTGATTCGATGGGATTTCCCAGAAGAGAACTTTATAGAGACTTGGTCGAGTCTGGAACCGAGATGGGAGACATTCTACTGGTCCTAGTCGGTGCGTTCTTGTGTTGTAGTAGCTTTCTATACACTCGATTCCTATAACTTGCTTTCGGGGTTAATAACGTGAAGCTCATCGCTTTCCGTTTGGGCTGGTATGGATTTACGTTCTACAGGTGGAGTTGCCTTAGAATGCCGGCCCTATAGAGGCTCCTGCAGAGCTTCGGGGACGAACGAAACACCTAATAAGCGAAGGTACCTCTCGCGTCGGCGGCCCTGGATAGGCAGGCTCCGCCTTTTGATAAAACACTACTTTTCCATGCAGATTCAAAACCCGCCTAGCTATGTCTATTACAAGTTGTCTCAAGCGCTTCATCATATATAAGCAGAACGTATCGTCCGTCCCACCAAAACGCAAAAGCCTCGTCTTCGCCAAGCACAGCCCTCTTATCTCCTTCGTATTCGCCTCCTCTAACTACCCTCCAACACGCCACAGACCCGAAGAACACCAAAAAGACATCGCAATGCTTGGATCTCGGTGAATAGTGCCGGTCACGTGCGCCTGAAACGCACCCGCGACGGCTTGGCCACTCGCATGAACCTCCGGAGCGAACCCAACCGCCTTCAAAACGGTTATTAGGTTCCACAATGCTGGGCTCCACAGCGCAAAGCGAGNGGGGNGGGCTGGGTTTATTAGGGTGGGTCGCCCGGTGATCGACCACAGGTTGAGCAGACAAACTGACCTGCCGAACGACGTCACGCGAACGACATACCGACCCGACGGACACGATAATACGGATATCAAACAAAACAAGATCGCAGACGAACACGCTCTTTGAAGACACTCGAATCGCTCCGTCGCCCCTCGAATTTCGATCACGCCGTCCACCAGAACACGTCCAAGATGGGCGGCCGATCCGACGGCCTGGATTCTTCCTCGCTCTTCCTCACGACGCTTTTCGGTATTTTGCTCGTTCTCTTCCTCTTACTCGTCGCGTTGGGATTGCAGACTTGGGCGCTGTGGCGCATCGCGAAGAGCGTGGTGGAGCAAAACACACCGGAAGAGGGGGATCATCGGCGCAGTCTGGGAACCATGATGAGGGGGAGGAGTAGTGGGATAGCGCTGGGAGGAGGGACGTTGGTTGAGAAGGGGGAGAGTGGTGGGCGGTTCGGATAGTAGGGGAAATATGAAGGAATGGTTAGGATGGGATGATGTTCAGGTAGTGGAGGGAGTAATAGGTTGCTAATGGGGCTAAGGTATGAAGGGAGCATAGGAGAGGGAGAGGGTACTAGACAGATAATACATACGAGGGCTACCAGATGAGGAAAGCTATATCCAGACGGAATCGGGAGACGGCCGAATACCTAGGCGTTACAGGATAGGATATAGGTACAAAAACTGCAGGACAGGAACGGAAATTCGAAAAGATGCCACCACACCTTAATCTGATCGCCTCGAAGCAAGCACAACCTCTTTCAGCTGCCGGAACTCTTCTCTGAGCATCTCCATCTCTCGTTTCAAACCCTCATTCTCTTCCTTCATTCTTTCCTTCTCTCCTCCCGTTTGCCTACTTCTCCTTTTTCTCCTCACTTTCCGCTCATCTTCCTTACCGGTTCGCCCATCTGGCCCCCAAATTTGTTTGAAACCCCTCTCCCATTTAGCTTCCTGCTCATGCAACCCAGCCTCGAAGCTGAAGTCCCTTTTTGGCTGCCCACTTGGTGGTGTTGGGAAAGGACTGCTTTTAGACCAGTCTATCGACTTAGTAGACTCGGAGTCTAGTCCTCCGTCTACCTCTGTGGCTTTCGGTGGGCTACAAACGGCCATAAAGGGGCTGTATCGATACAACGGTGGCGAATCTGGACTACTGGTAGATGCCGGACTCATCCTCCGGAATGAGACATGACGAGGGGGACTCTTTGTCTCGTACGGGCTGATTACACGCATCGCGCTCTTCTTCTTGTGCTTCTGCGACGTGGGCGGCGTGGTCCAGATCTCAGTGCCTGCCGAGGATTGCGAATAGCAGCTCGATGCTGACGGTGCCGGGCTTGGGTTGATGCTCGAGGTTTGCGAGATGCGTAATGGGTCCGATCTGTGGATGTCCGTAGGTGTGAATTTACGGGGCTGCCTTCGTGCGTCGTTGATAATGGGAGTCGCCATGTCTCTGGGTGGAGGACTAGGCGAGATGGTGAGAGGCGGTGGGACTGATGCCGCGGGATTTTTGAAGGTCTCAGTTGCGAGCCTGGGCCTGGGAAACGTTTTTGTTCGAGGTGGATGTAACGTTCGGTTCAGAGGTAGCGGCGAACCAGTCAATATATCGGAAGGTTTCCGTGTTATGCGTGTAGGCGTGTGATCTGGAGGTGATGATGATGGTGAGGGCGAAAAAATATCTTTTTGTTGGCCGTCGAGCGCGATAGGGTTTCTGACGGGTTTTTTGCCAGGCGCGACGGTTCTCCTCACTGTGGCGAGGTCTTGCAGGTCTTCTTCCCGGGCTAGATGCATCCTGGACGCGTCTTCCTCCTCAATCTCCTCATCCAGCGCATGCTCGTATTCCTGGAGTATGCTCTCTAACACTGGCTGCGTTTCATGCATTACGGACGACGTAGGCGAAGGCGGCATTCGACCAGGAAGAACCGATGGCGCACTCATATCCCCAATCCACTCCAGGGCCACAATTGACGCTCCTATACTCAACTCATGCACCAAGAGCCCAAGAACATTGTATACCAACACCTTCCCAGCTTGCGTACCCACAGCGATTAGTGTCTCCGTGCCGTCGAATACTCGCTCGTCCTCTGCCGCGTCACCGCTCAAAAGGACAGCCATGTCTCTTCTTCCGCTGGAGGCATAGGGGCCGTTGGCTTTGATAGCTAGACTCGTGGCTGGCCCTAAGACGTGCTACGTCCTGAGTACCCTGGCAGCACCCTGGCCTTCGAAATCAACCAGTCGACAACGGCCGTCGTGGCCGACACTGACGATGCGGGATCTGTAGCCCGGTATGTACTCAGCGGCGGTTACGCCACCCATGGCACCCTTGTGTAGCTTTTTGATATGGCCAATTTGCACAGGTTGTTGAAGCAGGATGTGGCGGTTGTATGGATAAGGTTTGGGGTCTGGTAGCCGTCCCTGCGAGGGCAATGCAAGTCGATAGAGGGCCAAAGAGCCGTCTTGGAAGCCCAGGAGGAACTGCACGTATGGTGTAGTCGATTTCGAATCCTGGAACGCTGCATATACGGCCGGTGCTCTTGTATCTACAGACTGAAAACTTACTGTCGCATGCGTACCAGATCGCAAATCTTGTAGATAGACGGTCGGTGGGAAGGTCGAAGCGGAGAGGAGAATATTTCCATCCTTCGAGATAGCAAGGATGTTCGGCGGAGACGGATGGACTTGGGCCAGCGGGAAGAGTTGACCGGTAGGGATAAAGTATGCCTGAATGAAATTACTGAGCGTTGTAGTAAAGTAGAGCGTACGTGAATCGGGCGAGAAGAGTAGAAGACGTGGTTCGCCCTAGTACTGCTATTAACGCCCGATCAGTGGGCCAGCGTCTCGCATCGGACTCACCTCGCTCTTCTTCAATTTGTACTTCTTCTCGTCGCCGTGCGCTGCGTCGTGTATGATGACCAGATGACTGTCCACGACCGCGAGCAAGCTGCTGTTGTCCTTGGATGCTCGGGCGTTGACGACCCCGTCGGTTGCGCATTCGAACAGCAACCGCGTTCCGTCTTGGTTGCAAGCGTGGATGTCGCTCGGCGTGGCGATGAATAGACTAAAATCAGCAGGAAGCTGAGACACAGTCATGGCGAGTGATGCAAATTAGCGATGCTGTAGGTAGGGATGCAAGCTTGAAGCAGTAGGAGATGAGAGGGAAGAGACGGTCGAGAATCCTGAGACTCTAACGTGGAAAGCACGAGACGTTATCCGGAGAAGAATGGAAGGCACGTTCAACGTGTATATGTACGTCCAGGTCAAGGAAATGATAATGACCTCTAGGGAAGATTATATCAGCACTCCCTCCCCTCAAAGCCTAAACCCTCACACTTCTTACTGGCCTCACAACCCTTCGCTCTCCCATTCCACCCTTGCAACCGACTCAGTAAATCATTAGCGTAATACCGGCTCCTCTGGACGCCACCATCCTCACTCGTCAAATTCTCATTAGATATACTCCCAGCATTGTACAGATGTGCTGCCGCATAAGGATTCCCACGCCAGAAGTCCGCGTTTCCGAGCCAGGGGACATCTCCTGGATAGGCATTGAAAAGCTGCAGGTAGCCAGGCCAGCCGTTTGGAGTGTTGGTAGCAGATGTAGATCCGGGAGCAGTGCCGTAGATGCCATCGACGATCATGTTCTTAATGCTTTCCTTCTGTTTCCCTGAATCGAACTTACGGGAGCCACGGTGCTGAAGGATACCGCAGTCTCGGAGGCCGGTACAAGGGACTGAGATGTTGCCAGATGACTAGAGTTGCTGAGTTGCTGCGATGCATGATACAAAGACAGGGAAAACGTACCTCTTGCAGTATGAGCGCAAGTATGAGCCTCGCATCCACCTTGCTCGCGGACGAGACTTCCTCAATCGAAGCTTTCAGGTCAACGTTGTACTTGTCATGGCCGTTCGCGAGGGTGATCTCCGGCTCATTGGTCTTCCAGAGCGTGGTGAACGTCAACCATTTCTTCTTGGTGGGGTAAGCATCGATCGATGGACCTGCACAGCTGTAGAAGGCCTCGGAGTCCGCCGGCGCCTTGATATCGGTGTCGTTGCTGTCATAGTCATCGTACCAATCTTTCTGTAGGTCGTCTCGCAGCTTTGTGTTGACATCACCAAACGAGGCTCTTGGGGAGATGCCGGGCCATCCTAGTGACATTTGGGTAAACAGAGCGAAGATGAGCATCGGATGCATATTGAATGACAATGAACTGCAAAATCAAGGAAGTTGATTTGGAGATTTGGACAGATTTAAGCCGAGAATATTGAGGTTAAATGCTTTTCCGCAACCTGCGCCTCCATCCTGCAGGCACTTGGTTCGAGACCAGCTGGCCCTTCTTATACGGCGAGGTCAGCAAAAAAGACTGCTACTTGTATGCACGGTGTGTGAAGTCGCAGACTCAATGTGGCCGCCTTGTGTTCGAAAAGCTCAAAGTAATGGTTGCGGCAAGTTCCGTAGTCTTAGTCGGGAGGCTTGAGGATGATGCTGAGCCAAGCCGAGAACAGGGTGAATATCCTAGCAGGTAAAGAATACCTTGACATTTTGTTAACGAGTCGAGGCCGGTGCAAAATGTTGGGCCATGCTTTGGTGCCGTTTCCGGAAGTTGAAAGGATATGAGGTGCCCGGCACAAAGCGCACTCGACGATACGGTGTCTGGGGAACCTAGCCATTATGCTCTCTATGCTCGTCAAACAAGTTCGTCGGCGTCTTGCGCGCGGGCGGTGCAGGTCGTGCCGTGGGGCCTTTTGGCCTGGTGTTGAGGCACATGAGACGTGCCAAGACATCCCTTCTACAGTGGTTAGAGCGGCCGTTCAGGCGCCGCAAGCCTTGGAGTTTTCGATTGTAGATTTAGGGAATGCGAAACAAAGGTACCATTCCTCGCATTGATGATCCATTGTTCGAGAGAGCGATTGGGTATAGTGCAGAAGAGCAGTTTCGAAAAAGCCGCGATGTCGTCACCAAAGGAGAGTAAGCACCTCACCCCAATTTATTCCACACCCACTGCTTACTTCAGTCTTGCGTATTGTTTGCCCCATTTTTCAGCAATCTCTTCCTCAGTAAACCTCCTCGTCTTTCGCCTCAGCATCTCAGCCCTCTCGTCCAGGCTCAGCTTCATCTGGTCACCGATCGGCACCAGACACTTTGCCAGGTGTGTGTAATTTTTAGCCAGCAGGCTGAACGTGATCATAAGATAGTCGATGTTGTAGAAGACGAGCGCATCTTCGTCGGAGTATTGTTTTTTCTGCGCGAGGAAAGCAACGGGGTGGTCACGCCAGTGGCGCATGGGGTTCAGGTGGTGGGAGGTGTGGTATCCGTCGTTGTAGCAGTACCGGTTGCTCTGTATTGCAATTAGTTAAGTTCGGTAGAAGGAAAGCAGAGGAAAGGGCTTACCGGGACGTCAATGACGGTGATGCTGGACCTGAAATCCGAGTCGGGCTCCAGCTCGTCGACAAAGGCATGCTGACCCCAGTTGCCTATCATGAGCCCCAAGCGCATGATAGCCAGCGGGCAAAGGAATACGAAGACCGTGGCGCCAGCATTGACGTACTTGAACAGGCTGTAAAGAACCACGTAGTTCCCAATCTCAAACGCACCAGCCTTGAGAGCAAGCTCGGCCTTCCTCTTCCGTAGGAAGTAGCGCGGAAGGTCGAACCATACGAAGAAATAGAATCGGCCGACATAATGCAAGAAATGCCAAATGTCGTCCCTCTGATAGCGAACGGTGGACGATAGATCATCGGGTCCGTTGCCTTCGACATGGTGGTGCTTGACGTGATGGAAGTAGTACGAGTTCCAGGTATGCCCCATCAGCGGATCTGTGATGTACGGGAAGGCTGCGTCCACCAATGCAAACTTCTTGTTCAAGATTCCCCGCATATGGATGTGCTGGTGCATCATCAGTGTGTACGAACCCATATAGTATACCTGCATTATGAAATGCAGTACGCCGTGCCACCAGTGGAAGTTGTAGAAGAGGTATAGGGCGGACGGCACGCTGGTCGTAAAGTACAACAGCAGATGCGTGAGCATAACGACATCGGTGTCGACGCGGACGACGCCTCTGGCCCATCGCACGTAGGGATCGATGATCCATTTGCGGAGGGTTTGGTTCTGGATATCGGGGTAATCGACGGACACGAAGACGGTGGGCTCGAATATGGACGAGGTGGGATTGTTCAGGTCCTTCATGTGCGTGATGGCCTGCTCCTCAGCCTCCTGGGCATCTGTGACGTCTGTTAGCCATCTATGAGTCATTGCCTGGTATTGCGGTAGACATACCTTCTGGAGACGCTGAATCATATCGGGTATGCTTGACATCGGAATCGACAAAGTCGTCCGAGGGCCCGCTCTTTGAATGAGCGGGCTTGTTCTGATGTCTCTCGTAGTCCTTCTGCAGAACATTGAGAACCAAACGGTCCTGCGCAGTCAATTGCGCATCGGGCGCGAAGTACAGGTTCACCATCGTGCACAGGTGGGGTGACAACAAGGGTACAGGAGGGTTCTTGGGGGTCTACGGGTAGACAGGGCCACCAAGACGAGGTACTTTCCTCGGCGTGAACGGCAGAACGAAGCTCCCACAGCTACAAGGCAGCAAAAAGAGTGAATACGGTGGTGTCAAGGGGAAGATTGTGTTCGATGAACCAGGCAGAGTCCTGTACCCCAGCCAGCTACCGAGCGAGGGGCGTGAAGTCGGCCCACGAAAAGGCGGTCGGGGGCAGGGCGCCGAGGAAGTCGCCACCTGCGGCTCAATGTGGACCCTCTTGATCCAGAGAGCTACTTGGCACGCAAGGACGGCACCGCTACTCTTTGCGGACAGCGGTTCGTTTAAGAGGATTTTCTAGGGGCGTGGCCGTCGTTTCTGCGGGGAGTGATGCGACGCGATACGAATCTGCTAGCGCGTCAAGCCACGGTCTTATTGGCCAGCACGCCCACAGAGCTGCCATTCGTTCTTGGCGCCTGAACACTCTGGCGGGAACTCCACCATCCTCCTCTGTCGAAAGTCTCCCCACAACCATTAGAAGATACTGCGAGATCATCTAGACTGGTGTGTGTTCACCTCCTTTCCGATTCAAGCACTGTTTGTTCTTGTCCTCTTTCTTCCGCCTTTATCCGCCCTTCTAGACTTTAAGCCCATCATTCCCAGCAATCCTCTCATCGCGAGAACAGTGGGATGAAATGTTTGCAAACCCCGACCTGAATTCCCCCTTCCCCGGCAATGTACCCCCTTACGTCTCGTATCTTTCCTCAACGGCTGATTACTGCTTCGGGTCATGACTGTCATGGCCGTAGCTCTTCATGACATGGCAATCCGGGGCTGCTTTCCTCAACCGATCCCTCTTCGTCTTAGGGATCCTCGAGACTAACTGTCCGTCGCAGAGCTATACCAGCCTGAGAGAAGGCACTCCGTAATTTGGGGGCTCCACCGGCGCGATGTCAATCCATTTTGTCATCACTGCCGAAAGGCTGAACCGCGATACTGACTGTTTGGGTGCCACACGCCTATCTGGGGGCCAAACTGTTAGGCCTCCCATCCTAGTACGCTGGGCACATACAATTGGGACGCACTCTGCGGCTCTGCTCCCAAACCACCCTCTGTTCCAGTTCAAAATCCCTGATTGGGTTTCAAGATGCGCTTGCGTCAAGTAGGCGTGGATGGATCCAGCCATGCCTCCTATGCATCTGGAGGCCCCCATCTCTCCCTATATATGACAGTTCAGCCTTATGGGCCGCTTCCGTCCACCAAAAACCTCTAAGACGCTGTCTATGGAGGTGCCGGTGAGCGCTTCGCTTACCTAAGTACACTCAGCAGCCATGGCCTTTATTTTCCTAGAAATCTTTCTGTCAGTCCTTTATCACTCCTTCCTGCACGCCTTTCATGGAACACTTGCTCTCCGCAAACACCGTCTTGGACGACTCGTCCTAGCTTCAGCCGCGACAGGAGTGCTACTATCCACACTGAACTCGAGAGCTCAAGCCGCAAACACGCAGATCTACACACCTGTACAAACACCAACTCCAGAACAGGCCCTCGCCGTCGATCAAGTAGGAGGATGGTTCTACTTCAGCAACTGGGTAGACAGGGGAATGAAGATTCGCTCCGGCCACGACGCTCGCCAGTGTCTACTGAACCTCGCAAAAGCCATAGAAGAGGTCGGCGTTCTCAGTTCAAGCGAGTATAATGGCGCGGCAGGTGCTCTGTCCCTGCTCCCGACAGCTGGTGCTCTACTTGGTGCTCCAACGCGCGAGATGTGGATCGTGTACAAGCTCGTTCCGTTGGCCGGGATCCTAAGCATGTTCTTGTCAATGGGTGCTACCATAACGCCTTCGGACGTGGGAGAATATGAGTCTGGCAAGGCGTATTCGTATGGAGGTCTCATGCCCACGGTTCGAGCCGAGCTACCGCCAGAGGACCACGATAATGATGCAGACACGGAAGACTTTCGCCATTTATCGGCGGCGAAGCAGTTCGCGAGAGAGGTCCGCTTGCGCGCCGATGACGATTCCGGCGGCCATGTACATCTGAAGGTGTGGCTCGGTATCGCTTGTCAGTGCTGTATCATAGCGATTATTCTCATCGCTATGTGGTTTGCGCAGCGTGGAGCTGTCATTCCCTGGTGGTGCCGGGTAAGTCGAATCCATCTTTTCCTCGTCATGTCCCACCATCTCTAGCTTTTCTAACAATGTATACCAGGTCTGGGGCTGGATCTTCTTCTGGTACTTCCTTGTAATCATCACCTCCGTCTTCGATAACATCGTCGCCGCCCCCTTCACCCACTCCTGGACCATTCGCGTCGCCAAAGCTCCAACCCGCGTAATGATCGACTCCACCTCGACACCCATAACAAAGTTTGACCGCCAACGCTTCCCGACCATTATTGACCGCCTGAAGGCCGGCGTCAACCTCAAACACCGAATCACCATCCAGGAAGACGATCCCTCGGTCTACTCGCGCACCTGCTTCTACGTTGTCGTCTCCGTGCAGGGTATCTCGAGTTTACACGCCTTCTGCCAAGTCATTTCGCGCGGATGCAGCGTCGCAGTGTTCGCATTTGGTACGGCGCTGTTTGCGTCGGCCACGCTGATGAGTATAAGTGCGGCGCTCATGCTGCTCTGTCTCGTGTTGCCCATGGGCGTCATCGGGCGTGTGGTGGCTATGTGGATTGCGGCGCAGATGAACCAGCATAACAAGTCTATCCTGCACACAGTGGTCAAGACACGGAAGGAGGCAGGCGAGCACATGGAAGCTATCATCGAGCTACCAGGCCTGCAGATCGAGACCATGGGGCACGTCATTCTGGATGGGAACTGTATAACGAAGCGGAGCCCTATATTCAGCGCGGCAACGTATATCGGGTTGCTCGCGAAACCATATGATCTTGTCAGAAAAGCGGCGAGGAATCAGAGACAGGACTCTTTCCCGTTGTTGAGCATGAAGGGAAGGAGTACAAGCGGCTTCACGAATCGATCGATCGACAGCGGAGGGTATCCGACGAAGGGGCCAAAGAGCGGTTTTGCGTCGGTGCCGCAGAGTCCACCGGAGAGAACGCAAAGCGGGCTTGAGCCGTTGATGAAGAGGACGAACAGTGGGTTTGAGCCAATACTGCACAGGTCGCCAAGTGGTTTCGAGTCGATAATACAGAGTCAGCCAGAAAGGACGCGAACCGGATTCGCGTCGATACCGCGGCGTGCGGTGGCGTCGGTGTCACAAGGCTCGCCCGAGGTTACGGAGGTGAGAAGGCAGAGGCCGAGGGGGGATAGTACGTATGGTGGTTATGGGCCTGTGTGATGGATGATATGAAGTTGCATGTGTTTTCTCGTGCGTCTTTTGGCATTGTTGGACTTGTTGCTACAAATACCCTTAGTCCTGGACTACATTCTGAGCTATTCTGCTGTTCATTTGCAGAGGAGTCTTCTTCTGTGCTTCAGCGTTCCTTCTTGGTTCAGCGAGGTGTTCAGCCATGCTCCGAGACCTGCACCCTACTGTCCTGTTGGAACAGAATTACGACAAGCGACCCTGCTACAAGCCTCGCATAAAACTTCACTGAGCAAGGGGTATGAGGAGGGCATGAAACTAGATGTGTGGGCGGGGTCATTGGCTCCCGGACCAAACATGGCCAATCGACACTCACCAACGATAGGACAAAGAACGATCACGGCTGCCTTTGAGCAAACAGCGAACTGTGCGCTGTCCTTGGCAACCCGCGCTGGAGAAGTTTGGCTTGGCAAGACACGGGCGAGAGAAAGAACCTAGGTATCGTGGTCAAGGTGAGTGGAGTGGGCCCTGGTCACTGTGCAACGGTGAGAGTCGCTCCTTTCTCAACTCACTCACCACACTCCTGCCTACCTTCTTCTCTCGTTAATCCTTCTTGAATAACCTCCACACAAACCCTCCACTTTCTCAACAACTCCATACTCCTTTGCCACGCGCTGTGAACAGTATGCATCTCCTCAAACCCATCCGCCTCGTCACCGGGGCCCTGCTTCTGACAGGAGTATGGGCTCACCCGAAACTCACACCCGATGAATTGGCGGAGTATCACGCGCAAGCAGCTCGGGACACCGAAGCTCTCAACCGCTGCCTTGAGTCGCCTCAGCTCCGCGACCTCAACAAGCGCATGTACGCCAACCGCACGGAGTCTCTTCATCATATCCTCAAGGCGCGCGGCATCGAGCGTTTCGGTATCATATAATCTGCACCTCTTCCAAGAAGAGTAGGCCCTAACCCAGCATAGACATAGTCCCGCGCGACCAAAATGACCTCAAGCACTGGGCGGGTAAGTCTCACGAGAACGCCTTCAAGTCCACCAACCCGGAAGACCTCTTCAACTTCCATTGGTCCGACAAGCCAAACCCCCGCCGCGCTGTCTGTGCTCTCACTCCAGAATCCATCTATGGTCCCTACTGGCACGATGGTCAGGCGAAGCAAGCCGACATCAAGGAGCGCCAATCTGGCGTGCCGCTGCGCCTCTCACTCCAAGTCATTGATGTCAGCACGTGCATGCCCGTCACGGATGCTAAGGTGGATGTGTGGCATGCGAGTGCAGTTGGTGAGTATAGCAGTACGGCGGGTGGGTTCCTGCGTGGGTGGCAACCTAGCCACTTTGCTTGGGGCACCGTCGACTTCGATACGATCTGGCCTGGACATTATGAGGGTCGGTCAACGCACATTCATGTTGCTGTGCGGCCAAAGGGACAGAACAAGGTCGTGCATGCGGGGCAGATCTTCTTTGATGAGAAGCCGCGTGAGGACATTGAGGTAAGTTATTTCTGCGCTGATGTACTTGGTTAATGAACGTGGTGGCTAACAATGGGACGCAGAAATTCGACCCGTACACCCAGAACAAGGCGAAGGTGACTGCCAATTTGGAGGATGGGTTCGCGCCATCCGCTGCCTCGAAGGAATACGATCCATTTGCGCAGTATGCTTGGATGGGGAAGCAGCCCAAGGGTCTGTACCTCACTCTCAATTTGTTCTAATGATACTGACCAATCCTAGATGGTATTGTGGCATGGATGGCGATGGGTGTGAACCTAGCAGCCGACGTCCAGCAGCCTCCGAACCAGAAGCGCAGCTTCTTGAACTTGCATCTGGAACACGAGTGAGACTGCTATTATCGAGGCTGACGGAAACCTTAAAGCATCTTTAGTCACTGTTTGCAGGCTTCGCATCATGGGATAATTTCTGCGGTTCTTGCGTAGTAGTAGGGTTAAAGAAGAGAACGGAGCGTATGTGGCTTTCGGAGACCCAGACATGAGCCGGATATGCCAATTTAAATCGATTTCAGCATCTTCGCTCCAAAACAAGCAGGTACGTGACAAGATGTTGCTGTAGGATTGTCGAGCTGTCGTGTGCTCTACGTCGTTCTCCACAGCCTCGGTAGCCGTACCGAAAAGGCTACCGTTCCTTGGCAGTCAATGCGCGCCGTCAGTCAACGCGCGCGCGCGCGATATAACACCAAACTTTGCAGCTACACTATAACACTAATATAGATCTAATTAATGCTATATTAGAATTAATTAAATTACTAAAACTAGAAGAATATTTTATATATATAAAAATTATAGAAAGATTTAGTATTATACGCTCTATATTAACCTAATGGTACTAACGCGTATTATAAGCGCGTTAAGTTACTAATAAGAATTATAGAAATCTCTACTTATACTAAGAGAGAGAGCTTCTATAATATATATACTAACTAACTAAGCGCGGGCTACCTTCTATACGCTAAATAATAAGAAACTTTACGTTAAATATTACGTATAAGAAGATCTTAATAAGCTAAGTTAATTACTTTATATAGCGCTATAAATAGGACCTTATATTACGCTAGTTAATAGGGCTTAATACTAATCGCTATAACGCTAATATAAAAGGTAAATATAAGCTCTACTTTTAACTTTTATATAATAAAATTAACTAATACGGCATATAACTTAAATAAATATATAATATAGATAAGAAAGGCTTTCTTCTTAGAATTACTAAGCGTACTAAATAGATCTTTAGTAGAGCTCTATTTAAGAGCTAATAAGTATAATAAAGTATATAGAACAGCTCGCGTAAGTAGATATTAGTATTAGTATATATTTATACTAATAGCTCTCTTATTACGCTAGCTCTTATTTATTAGTCTAATAATAAGAGCCTATAATTAAGCTAGGTAGAAGAAATTAAAGAGAACTTTAGCGTATTTATTATATTAATAACCTCTAGATAGTTAAATAATTAGATTAGCGTTAGTTAGCTTAAGTAGGTATTTAATTACTGTACTATATAAAAAGCGCGATGATAATATTATCTATTAATACTTAATAGCTATAGATCTTACGTTATAATAGATTTTATTAACTACTGTAATTAGTATAAGATTCTTTTTATAGTATTTTCTTCTTATACTACTTATATATTACAGCCTCTTAACGTTTATATTTTTAAGTCTCTCTTTATAACGTATACTAATAAGCTATTAGTATACTTATTTAGATCGTAAGAACTAATAATAGTAGTAAAAAGAGACTTCTTTAGCCTCTTCTAAAAGGCCTAAGCTAGTTATACTACTCTATAATTAATTATAAAGACTTTTACGTATATAGAGATTTAGCTATAAGATCTAACTTATATACTTAAAAGGTTTAATAATTAGCCTCTACTAAGATACTTATCGCGAGAGAGCTCTCTCTTAGTACTTAGCACGTTAGATTAGCGTAAAATTAAGAGACTACTACGCTTTACTATTAGAGATATTACTAATAAAGTAGTATATATACTTAGCTTTACTATATACTTAATTTTTATATAAAATTAACTACTTAAGAATAAGAACTAAGGCCTATAAGAGACTCTCGCTAATTAAAAATATTATAAAACTAAGAGTAAAGCGTTACTCTTATTATAACTTAAAAAGTAGTATAAAGGAGCTATTTTTTAGTTACCTATTTACGTATAGAGAGCTTGCGACGCTCTCACATAATAAAAGGCAGATAAATAAGAGAAGCTATACTAAAAAGCGCGTAAAAAGAAGATATAAAGATTAAATAAAAAGCTTAAATAACGTTTATAAATAAAGAGACGTATTACGCGCGCGTAAGCTTAAGAGGCGCGCGTAAGAGAGAGAGCTAAAAAAAACGCTTAAAAAGCTCTCTACTAATAAGCTTATATAGCTAAAAAGTACCTTAAAAATTATATTAAGCTAGCTAAAAGAGAAAATTAGCGTACTTTTCTCTTTACTTTTTAAAAAATATAGTAAAAAAAGCCTCTGCGTATATCTTAAAAAGTTATTTAAGTAGAGAGAGTAATACTAACGCTTTTATAGCTCTCCTCGCGCAGTAAGCGAATAATTAAAATACTAACGTAATATTTATAAATACTATAAGCTAGCTATATTTAATATACTTAGTTATACTTAATACTAAAAAATCCTATAATAAAAACTATTATAGAGAGCTCTATACTATATTTTATTAATGGCGCAGGGATGCCGCAGGCGCGCGTTGACTGACGGCGCGCATTGACTGCCAAGGAACGGTAGCTCCCACCCCTGTCAAACCAGGGTCCAACGTCATAGTGATCGCCAACAATTTTCCGCCCAAACGCGCAGGAACAGCATCATTGCTACAGTATCGCCTGCCTCTTTGCCCTAAGCAAGCCCGTACTTTCTCAATCCCACTACCTCATACCTAAGAATCCACTGTCTTCATTGAAACCTTCACCAATACTTACGTGCATCACAACCATGGCGCACCACTCCCAATACATCCTCCGCGTAACCGCGGGCTCCACCTACGACACCACGGCCCACAGCGACGTCCACGTAAACAGCGAGAAGCCCGTAGACATATCCTCCGACCACATAGACGCGCGTATCCACATCCGAATAAGAGACTACCGCGGTCTACCTAAAGACTCGCCGTCGACATCGCCGTACTTCTCCCACCCGGCGCACCCCTACGACCGCTACTCTATATCCTTCGCCTTCACACCCAAGAAGCCCATACAAGGACACCACCTCGTGTTTGGAAATGACTTCGACCACCCGATTCGCGATCGGCTGCCCCCGCTGTTCGATAAGGCATTTGGCATTGTAAAATGGTGGATTGATCCGGGGCTAGATGGGGATGTCTATGGGGACGAGCCGTATTTGTATGGCGCGCTACTCAGCTCCATCAACGTACTACGGATAGGGAAGAAGGCCTCTGAGCAGGAGAAAGAAGCCGAGGAAGAGCAAGAGGAGAAAGAGCTTGTCGTGTACGAAGAGGGCGCAGATGGTGACGGCACAGAAGTGAGGGAAAAGCACAACATCCCCGCCGCCCCTAAACAGCGACAAAAGCACTTCCTCAACGAGACTACACGCAAGGACTTTGAGTTCGAAGCCGGCCGTGAATATAAATGCGACTTCTTCAATCCGTACCTCGACTTCAACGAGTTTGCGCTCAAGATTGGGTACGGATTGCCGCCTATTTCCATCATTGGGCATTGGGATGGGCAGCCTCTGCGGTATGTATGCCCTCTGGGGGTGGGCGACATGGTCTGACTAACTAAGCACGCATTCTCTTAGATATGTACTCAAGAACAAAGCGGATGGGAAGGAGCTGTTTGTGGTTATCTTTCAGCTCATCCCGACGGAGGAGGCGAAGGAGGAGGCGAAGAATCCAGATGAGCAGTTTGAGGTGGTGCATAAGGACGACGAAACAGTAGCCGCGGCTACCAACAACGATGATGATGAGCTGGATTAGACAACGGCAATAGACGTCGCATTGGGCTGGCGTTCAGGATACACGGAGTTGGGTAATGGCGCAGGCATAGGCGAGATTATGATTGCATGAGCATACGGGCCTTAGACGTTAGAAACTCCTCTTATTCGCTTTTGCGTGGTATAATACCTAACCCGCTGTACGAATATCAAACCCGTCTCTCATCATCTACAGCCGCCTGCACACATCCTCGAGCACCTCCTCTGTCGTCGCCTTGCCCCCCAGATCCGGACTCAGTAGCTTGCCCTCCTCCAGATTTGCATCTACCGCAGCGTATATCTTAGCAGCCGCCTCCTCCTCGCCCTGAAACTCCAGCATCAACGCCGTACTCCTTATCGTCGCAATCGGATTTGCAATGCCCTTGCCCTCAATATCCGGCGCACTCCCATGGCATGGCTCCCCAATCACAAAGTCCTTGCCCACATTCGCGCTCGGCACAAGACCCAAGCTACCCACCAGCGCCGCAGCACCGTCGGACAGAATGTCGCCATAGAGGTTTGGCGCGACAATGACATCGTAATCCCCCGGCTGCCGAAACAACTTATACACCATACTATCCACAATCTGCTCCTCGACTCCCACGCCCTCAAACCTCTTCTCCGCAAGCGTCCGCCTCGCCGTCTCCCTAAACAGCCCATCCGTCTGACTCAACACATTGCTCTTATGCGTAACCGTCACCAGCGCCCTCTTATGTATACTCTCCCCACCCGCATCCCTCACCCTCTGCCTCCTCAGCGCAATCTCGCCCGCCATGGCCGCAATATTGTAGCTCGCCGTCTCCGAGATGCGTTTTATCGCCTCTGCGATCTTGGACCCGTCGGCCGCCGTGTAGGTGCGCTCTTCTTTGACGTACAGGTCCTCCGTATTTTCGCGCACGATGACGAGGTCGACGGGCGAGGCGGCGGTGCGGACGGATTTTACGGGGCGCACGTTGGCGTAGAGGGAGAGGCGCTTGCGCAGGGCGACGATGGGGGACGAGTAGCCTTCTACTTTGGTCGTGGGGGACCTAGTGCACTTCTTAGCCTCTTCTCTTTCTTCTTGCGAATGCCGCGTATGCGAGCAATTGCACGTCTACCGCCGCCCTGACAGGGGAGTATTGGAGCATTTGGGAGACGTACGACACGGCGCCGAAAAGCGCGCCATCGCAGTCGCTCTTGAGCGCTTGCACAGTATCTTCCGGCAACGCTTTGCCTTGCTTCTGAAAGGTCTCGAAGCCGGCTTCGAGATGTGTGAAGGAGAATTTGAGGCCCAGGCTTGTGGGAAGGGCTTCGAGGATGCGGCGCCCCGCTGGGATGACCTCGCGGCCGATGCCGTCGCCGGGGATGAGACCTGAGCATTCGGTGAGCCTTGGAACGAGCAATTGGTGCGTTGCGAGGGTAATTTACCTATTCGTAGCGTGCGGGCTGCCATTGTGGAGTGTGTTCGTTTAGAGGGACGCTGTAGCTTCGTACGGGAAATTTTGTGAGATCTGCCGGTTTTCGGAGGATGACTAAGCGTGAGCGCAGACGATGTTGCGGGGTGTGTTGGGAACTCGCAACATACGCACTTGAATGGACTGAGAAAGCGGTAAATATCATACATCACCATTTGTCTGATGCCTTGTATGCTCTAGTAGGATTTACAAGATATCGCTGTTGGCTTTATTCTTTCTCATTGAGGTGGACCTCCACAACTGAAGCTGGCAGATTGCCCCACTACGATACAAGATGCAAGAATCCAGTATTCAATTATAATTCTGCCAGGCCTATATGTACAAGGAAGTGTCAAGGTACCTTGATGAACTCGTCAATGTCTACTCGCTGGTAGAACGATACATGCCCAAAAGTCTCCCAGTATTGCGCCAATCGGTCGTGCGAGATCAAGATGAGCTGCGAAGTCATGTAATCATCTAAGGCGAGTCAGTCCTTATCCAAAAAGGTGGGCCAATGGGTTGCATACCATCTCTGAAACCATTGGCGGCAATATGGCCAACACTGCGCACAATCCGGGCTCCTTTGAAAATATCTTCACCAGCGACACGGAGCAGCCCAGCCGGACCTATATCTGGAGCAATAAAGGTATACTCCCCGCGGGGAATGTTTGGATCTCCGGTAAGCTTGACTGCCTCCAGGCGACCTTGGTAGATAGCATCGTCCTCTGGAGTAGAGTCTTCATGGGCGGGTTGGATTGTAGCCCAGCTGTCCATGGTCGAGATGCTCGCATCCAGGTGATCGCCAGAATCGATCGATTCCCAAGAACTGTCACTGTCGGTACTGCTTTCATCCTCTTCGTCACCTTGTCTGATCTCCAATGCCAATCGTGCTCGCGGAGGTAGTGGTTTCGGGTCGTCGGGCTGCATGATCACCAGGAACTCGCATCCATGGCCGGCATAGTCTCCGCACCATATTCCTTGCCAGGGCTTCTGAGGGGTTGGGGTGTAGCACTCAGATGGTAGTGTCGCCCAGGTGGTAATATCTTCGCCCAGACTCATGCGCATCCCGTGCACCCTCGATGAAAACTCGATCGACTTTCTAATCCTGAAGTTGCAGGTAGATAGCTCGGCGAGTGATACGGGTCTGTGGTTGAGATCGTTGAATTGAGACGGTGAATCGGTGAGGGCACGAGCCGGACTCGGGAGCGTGAGCGGAGGCCATATGGGGGTGGCTGCCGTAACCCGCGGCCATGGTTTTGCTAGCAGTATCCGGGAGTGTAATGCTGCACCGACATGCGAAGGTACCCGTTTAGGACTGTCTCCGAGGTTCATTGGGGTCTCATTCTGCAGGCGAGTGCCGACGTGCTCCAAAGCGCCGTCATACGCTTCAGCATCCAGACGTATGATGGGCACGTTGAGATCAAGCTGGATCTTGGGGCTGAATGTATGGATGATGGCGTCTGGGTTCCAGTCCCAAACCTGGAATGTTGGCTGACGGCGTTCTGCGACTAGCGTATAGGCTTCGATAGTGTTCAAGCGGTGATCATAGCGAGCGATGATAAGTTTTCCTGTGTGTGGGCTGTCGGAAAACCAGACCTTTTTTTCCGCTATAAACCAATACGGATAGTGAGCCTTGAGCAAGTCTCGCCACCCTTGGTTGGCTGGCTTTGGAATTGGGCCTCCAGGAACAAAGCCCTGGACGTAGGTTTCGTAGAGTGTATCCTGTTGAGAATGTGCCTGCAGTGCGCGGTTCACAAGGCCAAAAGAGAGCAGGTCTTGAAGAGGGAGGAAACTGAAGATGTGGTGGATGAGCTCCGAAGGGAGATTCAGTAACAGCGATCTTGGTTGTGAGTCCATAGTTTTGCCTTTGGAGTTCAGAGTTGGAGGTCTGGAGTACATGAGGGAGGCCAGTGGAGATATGACACCGATTCGCCACGGGAATATGGTTCGGCAGGTGCTTGCAGACGGGCTTGGCACTTCCTATCTGCACAACGGTTGTGGCACCTGCTGTATAGCGCTTAGCCGAGGGTGAGGTTGATCCTGTTGATTGAGATTACGCACGCTCTCCGTGCTCAATAACCTCTTTTCATTCGACACCTGCTGTTCTTGGAGCGCCGAGGAGGATTTGGGATAACTGACGAAGCCGCGGCGATGTCGGCACGATCGGAGACAGGGGTTCTTCGTATTCCAAGCGAAAATCTCCGGTGGTAGCGCTATGGGTGAAGTCACAATCGCAATCAATATCGAAGTAAGCGTCAATGATGCAAGCGATAAGGCGCGGGGTGTGGAAGCACAGGTTTGGTGGTAAAGGCAGATGACGATCGATAGCGTTGAAAGCTCAAGGTGATGCACTATGGTGCACGGACCACTTCGTGACGCCACCAAATGCAGCATGCGGATCTCTCAAACCTCACCTCTTCATCCCTCTCCCTATCACTCTCTTTTGCCTTCAACATATGCCTTGTCAAGAACAATGTGATCCCGGCTAATTACTCGCTGTCACGTTGCCTCGCTTGGCGTGCTATGGCTGTGTAGAAGCCCTTGTCACAATGCACTCAAGTGACGCGTTCTTCAAAAGAAAGTCGATCGAATATTAAATACTCTTGGTATGTAATTATGTCCGCCATCTACTCATCTCCTCCACTGCAATATAGCCGGTCTGAATAGCACGATTGATCTCAGCAACGCAACCTACTGTAACATATACGGACCATGAAAGCCTCCAAACTTGCGAACACCCTTCTCCTGGCCTCTCTTGCTAGCGCTCTTCCAGCCAGCCTTACTACTCGCAGCGATCCGAGTCCCATACTCTTCGAAACATTCTCCAAGCTATCAATCGACGCCTGCAATCGTTTCTTTGGCAAAAAGCCTCCTAATGGACCCACCTCCGCCGAGGCCATTTGCTGGTATGGCTATACTGATAAAGGCGATGGTCCTCAAACCGATGCACAAGACATGTTCTCACATTTTACCTGGAGCCTGGACGGTGATATGAAGAAAATGAATCTCGACAAGTGCAAGCGTGCCTTTTCCCTCCCCGACGCCGTGCAGCATAACCGAGACATGGGAAACATCGAAAAATGGCCAAGCGACGGGTTTGTAAAGGGCTGGGAGTTCAAATACGATGGGGGGGATCTACAAAGGTACATTTGGGCAGTCAGAGAGGAAGCCCGCAAAGGAAACGCCACCAAAAGATTCCAACTGGGACTGGAAAGAGTGGGCGTATGATCATTCCTACTGGGTGTAGACACCCCCCGAAGAGGAGTTCAGGTAAGTCAATGGCGACTTGGAAACTTATTTGGATACCACGTACATAGCTGGCCATCCGGAAACGCATATGTGAGTTACCTCATTTTCATTCGATCTCTATGCTGTTTGAGACCACCCATACTAAATGCATAACCTGAAAGAAAAGCCATAACGCCATACTGCAAGACCACCTTAGACGAGAAGTTGTAAGTGAACCCATGAAACGCCTTTACCAAGGCTGGCAATCCATCTAATAAAACCAATAAAGGCACGCAAAAGCCGCTACAAACTGCAGGAGCACATTCGCACAAAGGTACCGTCAACCCAATTCGCGACGGAGCAGCTTTTCCACCGCAGTACCAAATCACCTCGGTCCATCCATAAACATCCTAGTATTGCCACTCCGTCAAGACGGCATCCGGAGAGTCGTTATTGAGGAGTTCCGCGACCTCGTTC
This sequence comes from Pseudomonodictys pantanalensis, assembly GCA_019022785.1. Taxonomy (NCBI): domain Eukaryota; kingdom Fungi; phylum Ascomycota; class Dothideomycetes; order Pleosporales; family Parabambusicolaceae; genus Pseudomonodictys; species Pseudomonodictys pantanalensis. The sequence continues at coordinate 52,218 of JAFHBV010000240.1, forward strand.
CAGTCAATGTCAAGGTCGTCCGGGTATGCATCGAAGAAGGCGTCCATTTGCATGCTAGCTTCTTCGAACTCGGCAAGGAGACTGGAGCCGGATTGCGAGGCATTCTGAGAGTTTTGCTGCGAATCATGCTGGGCCTCTGTGAATGCGGTATCCGGAGTGTGCTCGGCGGGATCCTGATTTCCATCATCCAAGAGGGAATCTGGAGTTGGCTCTGCTGTTTCCTCGCCACTGGCCTCCTCCAAGAGAGAAGCGCAGCCCTCATCCAGGAGGGAATCTGGGGTTGGCTCGGGGATTTCCTCGTTGCCGCTTTCCTCGTTGCCGCTTTCCTCGAAGAGCGAAGCGCAGTCGTCATCTTCGGACAGGACGTGCTGCTTCTCGGAGCTTCCGTGGGCAGCGTCGGCTTCGGACTGCTGCTTCTCCAGTTCCTGAGACTTCTGGACCGCAGGCTGATTCCGAGCTTGAGTCGCCTCGTCTTCATCGTCATCAAGAACGATGGCGTTCTGAGCCGAATTGCCGTGAAGAGAGCCTGTGTGAGGAACTGGGTTGCCGTAGAGAGCAGGAGCATGTGCATTCTGCTGTGAAGTGGGCGTGTATGCGGAAACCTGACTAGCTTGCACGTATCCGTGTCGGTGCTCTGCTTCGGCGACGGTAACAGGAGGTGACTTCGTGACGGCGGGCTGCGACAAGCTATCAGTTTCAGCTTGACGGCGTGCTTTCTCTTCGGTGACTTTGCGCTCCTTCTCTTTCCGCTCCTTCTTCTCATCTTCCTCCTTCTTCGCCTGTTCGGCTTCCCTCTTCTTCCGATCCTTCTCAGCGGACCTTGCCTTGGAGTCGAGTCGATAAGCATGATTTGGCTGCAACATGCGATCGAACTGGCCATTGGGGTAAATTGGCTGAAAGCCTTGAACGCCACGTTCAGTGTTGAACTTTCGCCATTTGCCCTGCCATGCGTTTAGAAGGTAGCTCTTCTTCTGAGACCATGTCTGGCCATCCTTGCAAGCGTTGTGCCTGCATGTGCCCCGCACGCATGCATTCTTGCCGGACCAGTACGATTCAGTCCTATAGCGCTTTTGGCCTTTCTCGTTCAGGAACCAACCGACATCGGGGTCGAGCACTGGCTCAAGTGGTGGTACCTCATCGTATGTTCCGGAGCGCTTTGCTTTCTCATACTCGAGCTGCCAGTGCTCCTTGCCATCGTCATCCGGTGAAGGCGAAGCCCTCCTCACTTTCTTGCGCGGCGGTGGTGCCTCGGGCTTGGGCGAGGCGGGTCGGACAGGGCGAGGAGGCGGTTCGACTTCGTCTTCGGAGAAAGGGTACTCATCAAACTCTTCCGGACACGAACGCTTTGTGCCTTGAGGAGGCGACGGTGGAGCATCGTAGGCGTTGCCTGCATGGTGTGCAAGCCATCGAGTCTCCGCGGCCCAAAGGCTCACGCAGCTGATGAGAAGGAGATCCCAACGTGCCTCAAACTCTCTAGAATTTGGTGACTTGTTGACTAGGGCGCTGCAGAGTTTGTAGTACTTGAGGAAGGACTCGTCGACTTGGGTACCCAAGTGCCGAAAGGTGAGGATCTCGAACGGAGCGTAGGGGAATGCGGGCTTGGGTCGAGGACCCTCCTTGACGCTGTACCAGGCGACGGCTGCAAAAGGTCAGTGACTTCACTCTCTGAACTGGAGATGCAAATTTACCAGCTTCGTGGAAGGGAGGGGGTTGACCGATCTGGTCGCGTGTGCTGCGGATCCAGCGCTTGTACTGCAACGCTTTCTGCTGTTCCCGGCTCGACATGTTGGATAGAAGGTGGTGTAAGCGTGTGCTATTATGCAGAAGTCGCGGTAAAGGGTTGCTGGTGGTGGGGACTAAGGTTGATGCGCAAAAAATGCAGTCAGGGTTGTGGGTGGTGAGGTCGAAGGTTGGCGTGCAAGAGGTGCAGTGCGGGAGGGTAATGGGAGGAACTTGCAGAAAAGTTGTAGAGGTCGGTCTGCTGCTCGCGGTGAGCGCAGGTTCGCACGGGCCTTGTGAGCAGACGAAGGGGACGTTATTGTACTACAATATTATGAGGTTATTGTGCAGAAACGGTGGGTGACGGTAGGTGAAAACCCCTTTCACTTAGTCAAGGGTTGGGAGCACATTTCCACTCTAGGTTTCCGAAAATGAGCCATTTCGGGGCAATAGAGCGTTGAAAGGGAGGAAGGTGCAAATTTTACTCCAGATAGGAGTGTTGGGTTGTTGTGTGGGATCACTGACGCAGATGGTGGAGTTTGGATTTCGTTTGTCTCATACGGGAGCCCCTAGGCTAATAGGATAGGCAGGGAAAAGGACACTCTGATGCCTCCCGCGTACGAACAAGCCAGGCTTTGTCGACCTATTCCACCGCTCGATATTGTAGAACATGTGTCCATCGTCAAAACTATGGTGCAATTACTCTAGCCCGCTGTATCCAGGACATCAGCCACCAGTACCTAGAGATCCTCAACAATAACATCATCCAGTCCCTTCCCCATCTTAAGCTGCCGCTTCCGCTCCTTCTCCTGCTTAACCTTCTTGCGCTCAGCGATCAAGCCAGCATCTAGCTGCGGAAGCTGCTTCGTTGGCGTCTTCTTGGCCTCCCTGACAACAACCTCGCCTTCCTCCTTAGACGCCATGTCAACAGCAACGCCGTTCTTCTTGGCCTGGCGAGCAGCTTCGCGAGCATACTTGCGTTCCTGACGCCTACGCTCCTTGGTACGAGCATCAGCCTGCTTGCGCAGCTCCACAAGATCTTTGGCGGTGACTTTGCGAATGTAAAGTGTGCCGAAAGGGCCCTCGGTGTCGTCGAAAGAGATATGAGGATAGTAATCGGGGTCCTTGAGGATCTGGTTCTTGAGGTGTGCGCGCTCACCGCCTGGAACGGTGGTGATGGAGAAGACCATCACGCTCCGGTTTGGAATCACAATTTTGCGCACATCCGGATCGTTGGGATCGTCGCCGTCGTATCCTTGCTCGCTGTTCTTCTGCTGTTCGTTGTACTTCCTGATCATCTCCTCGTGGGCCTCACGCTGGTGACGACGGCGGAAGGGGTCGTAGTCGGGGATCTGAGCGCCAACGGAAACCTTGACGACCTTGGCCATGTTGCTGTTTGGGTCGTGAGTAGCGGCATGCGCTTTGCAGAAGCCGTGGAAGAGCTTCTCAGCCTTGGCTGGCTGCTTGCGGATACGATTTGATTCGTTATTTGCTAGCTTTTCGAGCTCGGAGGTCGCATTTGGCTTTTTGGGCGCAGGGGGCTTTGGAGCGGCTTTCTTCGCTGCGTTTGGTGTGCCTTTAGCCTTCTTGGG